>WUQG02457499.1:0-31806 GCA_011317285.2 Androctonus mauritanicus
GACACTTCTATTCGTACCACACCGGAAACATGGTGACGTCATCGCCGCCATGACACTGTTATTCAGGCACTTCTATCTCCCCAACATACTACTCATAACCAAGAATCTAAGTCAGTTCAACAAATCTTTTTTTTATTCTATAGAATTTCTCTATTTAAATTACATACAGTATCGAATTTTATTTAAATAAAATAAATTAACTTTTTCAGTTTAAATTTAAATTACGATTATATTGAACAAGTTAATTCATGGCGGTCATTGACAGATACAGCCATAGAAATGTGTTCAAATAGATAATATTTTTTATAGTAGAAAATAATCTGTGGGAGAAACCACTATTTTTAAACATTTTCTTTTATTTTTAACATATTAGCATTTTTATTATAGAAACTATTAAAAGCATAAAGGACACAAGTCTCCATAACTTGCTTCCCACTCTGTGTAGGCAACTCATATTCATCAATTCTTATTATAGCAAAAATGTTTACTGTGCATCAACAGATTCTCGCTATCGAAAATTATGTAAACAATCTAAAATTAAACTCAAGAAGAAATTTTATACGCTCTAATCTGAAATATTAATTTTATTGCCTATACTTTCTATCGCTTAAGTATATTTAAGAAGTATCATTTATTTAATAATGATATAAACTATCTATTAAACAGACAATGGAGTTATTTAAAGCAAAATTACGTCTTTTCAATGTTATCTTGCATGAAATAATTAAATCTATGAGCAATAATAAATTAAATTAATGAATAGTTTTTGTACTCCAGTCTGGTCTCCAATCTGCTAAAGTGCTATTTACCAGGGGAAATGATGATGGAGAAAATGTCAGGCATTCTTTTACTTTTCCGAACAAGCGTAAAACATTATAGAATATAATAGAAAGGATGTTGAGTTTAAGTACAATAATTCAAAAAATTATTTCTTGCTTTCCGTAATTTAAATTTTGTCTATGCGAATAAATTTTTTATATCACCTCACGGTTTAAATTCAGAAAAAAATATTTTAAGAGGATTTTTTTTTATTAAAAATTGTTTATATTATATTTCTAACTCAATTATTGAATAATTTAATTGAAAAAGTTAAAAAGAAAGAAAAAAATAATTGAACTACACGTTTGGGAAATAAGTTTTATTTAATTTTATCATTTATTTAATAAAAATAACGTTCATTATAATTACTGATAACCAGTACTGTATACAGCTATAAAAAGAATAAAGGTTAAGTAGATGAAATTTATATAATTCTTTCAAAATACGGTGTAACTTTAGTTAACAATGTTAATTTATTCCACAAAAAACATCGTTAATCGAATGCTGTAAAACATTAATTGGTTCCCGGAAGATCGGAAGTTAATCTTTTTTCGTCTTAAAAACAATTTATATTAATTAATTACATAAAAATAAAATTTTTAATAACCTATTACGTCATAATTATTAGCAAAAACAGTTTTTTGTTATTTAAGGAATAAAGTATCGAAAACTATACAAATGGAACATGAAATAATTCTTTCCTTATTATAAGGTGATGGATAAGGCAACTTTATAATATCATATACTTATAAAATGATCAACTGATTAACTGAGATCTGTTGAATCCATTCGGGAGTCCGAACTGCTGATATTAAAGCCACATGATATCTTTAACATGAAATTTATCTTTATCCGATCTCATCATTAACCGGAGTCTACTGTCTTATGGAAGGAATATTATGCAATTTTTATGACATTCTGTGTTTATCTTTATAATAAAATATAATTATACTGTAGTTAAATTATTTCTTAGACTTATTTTTAGTTAGACAGCTCATTCATAGATTCAAAAAAACTGCTAAAATTATCTTGTTTGATTTTTACCAATTTGATCTCTTTGTTTTACGATATTTAATAATAAATGATAGCAATTATTTTTATTCTTTGTTATATTTTCAATAATAATTCGAGTTTATTGAAGATATTTTTGAATAATTCATACTTTTTATATACGTAATTTTTAGTTAGCAATTTTTTCTAACATCAAATTTTATTTATATTTTTAGATAAAAGTAAGAAGATGATGTTGTCATTTCACTTCTGTGCCATTATTTTATTATTTAGAGTCTATATTTACGCTATTTGTGAAAACAAGATATTTATTATTTTAAAGAAAATTTTAATATTAAAAAATAAAATCAAATTTTTCTAACATAATTTTGTTTTCAACAAAAATTTCGTGATATTTATATAAAAAGTATCCAATCAAAAACATCTAATATGTAAAAAATAAACTGATTAAATTAGAATTTTAACAAATAACTTAATTTCTGAGAGCTGTATTTTTATTATTTTTTTACATATTAGATGTTTTTGATTGAATATCATTTATTTTTTAGATGAAAATAGTTTTTCTGAGAAAGCTGTTCTAATATAAATATGTTAATATATTACTAAACACTCTTCTTATATTTAATCCGATTGAATTAAAATTTTTAGGAAATATTTAGTAAAATAATAAACATATATCAACTAGACTATCTACACCATACGCGGCAACACCACCTCCGTGTTTGGCATTAGTTGGACTTATAAGTCAGTTATCATTATACTGTAGAGAAGCAATCGTGCAGTATAACTGTTGCGTTTCTCAATGTAATAGCGACACAAAAAAAAGATAAAGGACATCAGTTTCATTCATTCCCTAAAAATAGTAATCTAAAATAATCTGGGGTATCGCTATTAAAACAGGAAAAACAGTATTAAAGCGTGTCAAAGTTCGCAGCTCGCATTCTAGTTACATCGATTTGCACTCCATCGAAAACAATAGGTCAGTTACCATTACTACTTTTTGATGTTACATATTTTGATATAAGAAACAGGAACTATTAAGCACATTTGTATTAAAACATAGGTCTCCTGTAATTGATGCTTCGATCAACCTCAAATATTTTCTAAAAAACAGACGTCGACCTCTCTCTTCGCTCGATGTTGTTGATCTTTCTTCAAACTAATTATGGATGGTTGAAAGGTTGAAATTATTCAAATGTTTTCTCGATGTTACATTCATTGATAAAAATTGGGCGGGTGATAGAAACGAAAGGGATGAAGTGTTCTCTAAATGTTTAGACACACAACTAGACTGCGGACCAGATCATGTTTTTGCCACGCAGAAAGTCTGAAATTTAATACAATTTAAATATAAAAAATAAAGCAGCAATTATGAGCATACTTAAAATGTACTATTAGAGCATTACAATAATATAAAAAATTAACAGTAATATGAACAAATTTAAAAGGTTAGTATGGCATGTGTCTGATGCATCTTGATGAATAACGGCGCACGCATAAATATCAATTTTACTGAAATCATGAAAGGTTCTGACATATTTACGATTTTCTTTTATAAATACGGTATATGAATAAAATCATGGCCCAATTGAGAAATACATTCCACAAACAAAACATAAAAATAGTTATGTAAATAAAAGTAATAAAGGCTATATACAAGATTATGATCCTGTTATAAAATCTCAAAAATAAAATTTTTACTCTGAAGAACCTTCAATACATACAATCTACTTGTGTCATATGTTTACAATGTGGCTTATTACTTATTTTTCAGTTAACTCCGCTTTTGTTCCAGATATTGCTCCGATATTTTTTAACTGTGTGTTAAGTTCGGGAACGATCAACTCGCTAAAATCCATAATGGACCAACTTAACTAGATAGGGGAAAACAGACAAATGTAAACTGACAGCCAAATGCTATGCAACAGTTGAATGTTAAGACTAAGCAATACCAAACACGTAAGTGGCGCCGCAAACGGAGAAATTTTGCATATACGTTGGTCTATTTGATCGAAATCGAGTTCACACCAGAAAACGACCTACTCACTTCATTTTAATTCCATTGGGCTACATTTTTCAGTAAGCAACATAACAGAAAATAACATAAAGAACATTTACATTTCAGATTTGATCGAAATCATGTAATCTATAGAGGCATTTCTACAGAAGAGAATCATACTTTTCTACATTTTTTAATCTTAGCCCAATTATGCCAAGATTTTAATTGAGCTAGAAATATGGTCTATATTCTAAATCCGATCAAAAACGGTTAAGCAATACGGTATGTAGAGTATTTATGGAAAACATACCCATTTACTCCTTATTTTGATCCGATTAATGCGGAAACTTTCAGGAAACCTTAAATAATTTAAGAAATATCTATATTTCAAATTTCATTGATATAGGTTGAACAACATAACCTATAGAGGCAGCTACAAAAAAGAAGAAGCAGACGAAGAAGAAAAACGATGCTTTCTTGCCAATTTTTGCAATTTTTAAACTCTTTTATTAATTAAATTTCAGACTTCAAATTTAGCATTCGATATCCTATTGAATACTTTTCTCGAATATAATTATCGGATTGATAATATCTAACCTATAATAAAATTTACAGTAAGCAGAATTTTGACCTTAATGACTCCTGTAATAAGAGTCAATCAGTGACTACCATGCAGTACTTAGCATAGACTCACTATCGTGCCTCTTGATCTGGAAATACACAGCTACGCAATTTTTTGATTAATGAGTACTGTAATTTAAATTTCGATAGAAAAAAACAGCCATTTAAACTTCTTTAAGAAAGGTTAAATATTATTTTAAAAAATTCTTAGAAAATTTTTCTTGCACAATATATTTTCGTTGTCTCGAAACTTTTATTCAGAAATTTTCATTTTTCATTTGTTCAAAATTTCTGAATAAAATTTCGTACATATAAATTGAAGTATGCTAAGTAAATTATTATTATGAGTAACATAACTTTAAAAAAAAAATTTTTTTTAAAGTTCGAATGCTGTATTTATAAATGCAAAGTCCGCGGTTGACACAAAACTTCTAAATTATAAAATATTCCAGACTGTAAAAATTAAAATTAAACAAACTTTTTTTATTCATGTATTGCTGATTATCTTTAATGCAATGTATACTGTATATTTACATAAAATTTCTACTGGTTCATCATGATTTTTGCATTTTTTATAATTTTTATTGCATTTACTAAACTAAAAGTTTTCATATATATTTAATCAGAAATCAGTGAATTAGAAATGTTTTATTGTTATCATATTTTCTCCCGAGAAAACATAACGATAAGCTAAACATAAAAATTTTAAAGGAAATAAACTGCAATTATCATAAATCTTTTTGATTATTTGAATGCTTTACATAAAACAAAATTCATCCATTGGGAAATGTATTTCGATTGAAAAAAAGAAAAGCAAAATTTAGATACATTATAGATCTCTTTACAGCGAATTTATTGCAGTTTTAATTAAGATTTAAGAATATTATTCGAGATCCGACATAATTAAAGATAGTAAAGCAAAATTTGTAAAAATTGCAAATATGTTCATTCTCTTTAAATAATAAACATGAATATTTAATTCATAATGGAATCAGTTATGCGAAAACAGTCATTTTGAAAATTAATCTATAAATCAGTGGTTCTCAACCTTTTCCACTCCATTCCTCTTTTCGACTTACTTCAGAATATAATTCCCTCCTGCCCAAGATAGCCTAACTCAAAAAGTGTATTTTAAATCATAGAAAATATTTTATTTTTTCTGTAGTACAGTAAATTTATTTTTACTGTTTTTAAACTATTTATTAGATTATTTTAAAACTTATAATGAACATTTTATTTTATTTTACTTTGTTAGTGATTCTGATTCCCTCCTGAAACACTAAAATTCTCCACTGGTTGAGAACCACTGCTATAAATCATTCTTCTCGTATACCGTATATAAATTATATTAAAAGTTGATGAAATTTTTTATTCTCCAAAATATTGGATTAAAATATCTTTATAAAAATTTGAACATATCAAAAATTGTCACAATTTAGAAGTGAATCTGCGAGTTCAATAGATTCGATTCTTTTCAATTTTGATGATTTCGTAGAAGGAAAAAAAGGCAATTTTTATGCAAATCGTTTTTAAAAAAAATTCAATCGACACTCAATTGCTGATTTGCCAATTCCTAAAACACGTAAATAATAAAAAAATACAAAAAAAACTGAATAATAAATAACGAAAAAAAATTTTTAAGAAGAGAACAATCGAACCAAAAAATTTTAACTAGCGTATTTACTGCATAGTAAAACTTGATATCTGCATTTAAATATATATATATAAACTTATTATTTTATCATTTTAAAAAGTACTATAAATATACAAATCTTTATCTTCTGAAGTAGTATTTTATTTATGCGAAAAAAAGAGAAAAAAAAAAATTCACCGTAAAACGATACAGTAAATCAAACCAAGTAAGAATTGTTTTTTTTTAAAAACGTTAAGCGGATGAAATATTATATTTATTCCCGTAATCTCTCTGAATATCAATTATTTACATATAAATCAATAAATATTTTTGTCAAGAATAAGAGAATTTTATAAATAGTATCAACAATGCGTTACGTATTTTTATAGATAAGACCGAAATATTTAGAATCTAGCTAAACAAAATAAAGTGGATGATATAAATCACGTAACCGGAAAAAAAAGAAAAAAAAAAACTGAAGTATTCTACGTGCATAACTGGCAACCTACTTTAAATTTATGTAAAATATTTACCGAGAATTTTAATTAATTTATAATATAATTGGTATAAGTTACACTTAACATTTTATAGTTAGAAAATTTAAAAACATGTAACGCTTATATAAATCAGTTATAACTCTGTCTAAATTTTTTGTATAATAAATATTATACTTAATTTTAATTAAATCGATTGTTAAACATGTTTTGTTTAAGAGAATACATATTTAAGATTTTTAATCTCAACGAAAATCAGTGGCAAACCCAGAAAGGGGCGAAGGGGGACAGTCGGCCCCCTGGCACCAAGCTGAATGGGGGGCCAAGAGCATGGAATATCATTACCAGATATTTGTATAAAAATTTTTGTATCATTTTCAGTTCTTAAACATTAACAAAATGTGTGTAAAATAAATGTTGAAAATTAAAAAAGATGCGCTTTTTTGAAGGAAGAGAGGGGGCAAAAAATTCCAACCTGGGTATCAAAGATTCTGGGTACATCACTGATGAAAGTACAGTACATACCTTTTAATTTGTTGCTAAAGATTCAGCTTGGAACTAGAATCTAATGATTAACTTCATGTTTAAGCCCATAAGCTTGAATAAGAATAGATCGAAAGTAAAGATTCTTTCACGTATAAAATATACATTTAATAGATTTTAAAATATATTTTTTCACCTGACTGAATTTCAAATTATATTAAACAAACTTATGATAAATTTATCAGATTATCTCGTCGATGAAATTATTTAAAATTAAACATTTATTAACCATGCAGATAATTTTTTTATGAGTGTTCTATTTTCTATAATTGGGTGACAAAACCTTATTTTTACGCCAAATTTACATTTTTGAATTTAAAAATAAAAATCTAATTTTTTTTTTTAACCATTTTCTTACATAAATTACAAAAATTATTTATCAATAAATTTTCATTCGGACGAATATTTATGTTTAAAGGTTCATCTTGGCTGGTGTAAGACATAAATCAATCATAAAATTAAAGTTTGCGAATCATTGCACATTTTCTTTGAAGCAATTAAGACGAGAATTTAACTTATTCGACAAAGTCTAACATTTTTTCGTGAATTAAAATCGTTTTTAAAAATCATAGTTAGCCGTGGCTAAAGGCATAGTTTGCTACAAATGATGATGACGACCATCACAACTAGTACATATTTGTGACCGCAGAAAAATCATGAATAATAAATTAAAAAAAAAAATAAGAAGAAGAAGAAATAAATTGAATTATTCTACATATCTAATGAAATCGCAATTGGATACATTCGAGTGCGTAATTAATGCAAAGAAATAATTCTTAAGTGGATTGGAAACAAACTTTCATTGTCTATCAACAATTGACTGTATAGAGCATTTGAGAGTTACTTAGATATTATAATACTAACCATTTTATCAATGAGGTAATCTTAAGTGCTTATTTTTCATTCTTGTTGCATATGCAAATGAAATTGTGAATCTTAAAATATTCTGAATAAACGATAAAAAATGTAAAGCTCAACGATGTACCAAAATTCACTAGCAAAAAAAAAAAGGCAAGTTAATCAAATAACAAATTTCCAATATGATAATTATATTATTTATTTATAAAATATCAAAATTTGATTTATAAATTTCAAAATTTTTGTTACAATCTTTAATTTTTATATTAAAAATAAATGTTTATTTAACTTGCAAAATTAAATTATGTGCTTCAACCGGATTGCAATTTAATGATTTCAATAAATTTTTAAGTCAATTTAAAGTTTTAAAATTTTGTGAACAATCTATTATCACGAATTAATTTTTTTTATAATATTTCTACCTTGTCTTAAATAAAAATATTTAAAAAAAAAATTATAAAATTCTGCAATTATAGAAAACGTAAAATAATAACAACAACAAAGTATGGTTTAAAAAAAATGGTTTCTATCAAATAAACATGGTTCTTTGAGGGATTGAGAATGGCTTAATTTGCTTGTCAACTGCCGAATCGACAAAAACCAGACGATAAAGATTTAGCTGTCCTATTCATGTTTTTACATAATACATCATACAAAGTTCTAAAATCCTCTTGCCGTAAGAACAAAAGTCGCTTTCAGTTCCTTTCGCATGGTTATGATTAATATAAATTACACAAAAACATCTAAAAAAAAGTATGTATTGATTAGTAATAACTGTTACAATGAGCAAACACCGATTAAAATTAATAAAATTTAAATATTTTCGCTTAAAACACCATTTTAAACATTGCATGTCTATGCGTAAAAAATAAGTTTTACTTATAATTTAAATAATAGATAAGAAGAAATTATTTCCAATTAATCTTCTCGGGATCTCATTATGTTAAAATATTTTTTTATTATTATAGTTACCAGTTATTTTAAGCTTACAAAGTTAAGAAGAGGTTACAAACAAATGGAACTTTAGTAATAAACGACTTATGAATGTTATGCAATTTCCGTAATGTCATAATTTAATAATCAGAAACAGAAAACTATTGTATTTTCGCATAGAATAATCTTTCAACATTCTCCTGTTCCTTTACAATGGATCTCTTCATGTAAAGTTTAAATTATATAATTTTTTCGGATTTTATTTCTAACATGCTGAGAAAGTTTTCTGCATTAATTTTCTAAAAATAATAAATTTTTTTGTTTACAGAAAGCACAGAATGTTTTTCTCTTTCTGCAAGTTTACGTTATAATATTATGTAATTTTTTGTATATACATATATTCAATATAAAATTGTATAATGGTGATAAGCGTGTTTTCTCTTACTTAAAGAATAACTGAGATTTAATCTTGAAATTTTTAGAGAAGACATACATTAAAATCTTTACGATTCGAGGCATACTATGCAGATCAGCATAAAACAATCGGAATAGGTTATAGAAGATAATATAAGAGTGAATAGAGTAATATACACTAAATGCAGTTTCTGCAGAAGACTATTTACTATAAACTCTTTTTATGTTGCTAATTCTACGTGACTACGTTATTCGCGTGACGAATCCAACACGAAACATCATTCATTTCTTTCGCACAAAAAAAAAGTTAATAAAGTGGGATAAAAATTCGATAATAACTCATGAGAATAGAGAATGAGAAAACTTGTAACAAAGTAAAATCATGTGACAAGAACTTACTTTTATAATTTTTTTTTTATTACTTCAATAATAGTTTTAATTTCGATATAAAAAAATTCTAGAAAAATAATTCTCGAAATCCGGAAAAAAAATCTATATTAAGGCTACAATGATTCAAAATAAACAAATCTATTAAAAATAGCACGATAAGTTACATTTTTAACCTTCTGATATAAAGAAAGACAACTTCTTGCAGTTAAAACGATTATTTTTCTTGGTAGAAAATGCAAAACTTCATTATTTCGGTGACGTTCCAACACTCACGCATCTTTCCGGAAAGTATAAATTGACTTTATAATTAAAACTTTGATAAGCATCTGGAATTTCGTCCGGTTTTAAGATATCCGGTATTGGTCATAAGTTGAAAAACAACAACTCTTATTAATATTCAAAAATCTACATTCAATAATATATACATAAACCTTTAACGTGGTTAAGATGAGTTGTTACCACGCAATATGGCTACTTATAAAAATTAAAAAAAAAAAAAAATTGAATTCTTTCCGAAATTAATCATTATTCAAACTATTGTTTACATTAATAAGAAAATTAATAATTAATAATATAGATTTTTCGATGTATCAATAATTAAAAAGTTTTCTATGGCGTAGGGGATGTAACGTTATCCATACATACTGTAGATAAAAACATCCGTGTTTTCTACTTCTCAATATATTTAATATATATACAAACAGCACCTAGACTATTTAAATCACGCATTTTTAGCTGCAAATATTTATTTTCACCGAAGCTTTTGCAATAATTGATGTGTTAGTGCGTGAAATCAGATCTGACAGCAGAGTTTAGATCTCACGATCTGCAGTCGTGTAGATAAATATCTTAGCAAATTAAAACTGCTTACTGCGAATGATTTCAAAAGATAAATCGCGAAAATCTTTTGAGTGACTTATAAGGACAAGAATTTCTTTTATTTATTATATATAAGTTTCCTGAATTTATTCAAATCTTTTCAAACTGCTGTATTTACTCATAAAGCGCGCATAAACCGTTCTACTATTTCATATTTTATGAATGCCGTGTAAATAAATAATTTCGAAAACAGAACTTGAACTAACATCGACGAATATTTCGAAGGAAAAAAAATCAAAGTAGGAATTAAAATTCTTATTTTATATTTTTATATAAATACTTGTATAATTATATCAAATTGTCTGTGACAGAAAAATCTACTACTGGCATAAATTATTTTTTTAAACAATTGGGAAAAAACTTCAAAACTAAAAAAAAAAAAATTTTCATTTAGTCGAGAGATGAAAGATGTTTTAGAGAGAGATTTAGAAGATGGCAAAAGGAAATCTTTTACTACTGGGAAGAAAATGGCTGCGAGCTTTAAACGTGACAGAACGTATATGAAAATTCCATAAAAATTTTGAAGAATCATCAGAAATACAAATCGTTTTTTTTTTTTACAAGTTGTAACTATTTTTCCAATTTTTTTTTATTTATTTTATTTTATCAATTCTCTCGATCGAGTGATGAAAGTTATAAAAGCCGCTTTATTCAGTTTCAGTTTTTCTAACACAAATTTTTATGCAAAATATTAGTTTTAAAAGCAATAAAAACGTTTTTTTAATTAAATAATTCCAAATAATAACTTTTCAGTTGTGTATCAGATCCTTTTCCATGCGTTATCTTTATGCGAATCATTAAATAAAAATAATTTTTAACTAATTAGTGTTTATAATATAATTTATTTATATTTATTTCTACATTATTAGAATATTTTTACTTGTTTAAACAATATACGGCATTAGATTTATCCCTTCATTTAACGTTATTAAATTATTCATTAAGAAACTTTCTAATCTAGTAAAATTTTTTAATGAAATAGTCTCCAAACTATTTAATTTTTTTTTTTTTTAACGGAACAAAAATAATTTCATAAAATTCAATTAAAAATTCGTAAAAATTGCTACTGTATCAGAAATATTTTTTAAAATCTTGAAGCAAACGTTGCTTAAATTATTATTATTATTATTTTCCTCGCAAGTTATATTTATTCTTAATTCGGTCATCGATAAAAATCTTAAAAATGTTCCCATTTTTAACTGCATCCATTGATGTTTATTGGAAACGTAAATATTTACACGAAATCAATCTGAATCGTGATCGATAAAGAATCTGCTACCTCCTAACATCAGTGACAGTTCTTGTCTCGCATCGCTTTTATTGAAACAATACGCTGTTTGTTTGTCAAGGTTGATGTAGTGATGTGTTTACTGACAAATTCGAGAAGTTCGGCTAATCGTATAACACACGTTGTCGTACGGCAAAACTGTAGTTATTTTGGCATCTCTTAACATAACGAGTTAGTTTCTAGAAGTGTGTTTGTTAATTAGAGTAGCTCTAGGATAAATGTATTTGATTTACAGCATCCGACACGGCATTTGATTTATGAACAGTAAGAATCCGAGTCAAACATTATATCCAAGTAGACTGTTTTATAACTACTAATATTGATTTATGATTCTTTGAGTGTTGTCTCCCAATCTTCTGACATATCTAGCGATATAAGTCACACGAAAAAATGTTCATCAACGTTTCACCAAGTAAAACTTATAAAATCTTTATAATTTTTTTTAATAATAGTCAATGAAAGCTAAATTTGACTTTCATTTTTAATGATATTATTAATTAATGCGGGATATAAAAGTTGATACTGTTAATAAAAGTTATTGATGTTAAAATTACTGTTTACAGTCTCTTTAAAGCTGTATACGGATGTTAAAGATAGTCTTTAAAAGTAACTATAAGGATTTAAGCAGAATACATTAATAGTTAAACTCAAGGAGTGTTTAATAATTTAATACCATACTTAAATTTACGATTTTTATAAGTAATGCTTCCTAATTTTTACCTTTATAAATAAAAAAAAAACATCAGATTATATCTTAATCTTTGTTAAAGATGCCCGCGTAGATCAAACTTAGAAATTAATGTAAGGAGAATGATTCTCATATTTTTCTGGCACGAATCATCTTAAGAAGATTCTATAGTTTTTAAAATAGAAAATAGAGTCATTCACATGTACAACAATTTAAATAAAATTCCTTTCCGGATTTTTTTTCCTTCTATTAATTTTTTTGCGTTTAATCTGTATATTCAGTTACAGAAGTGGAAAATAACCCAGAAAAAAAAAATAATAATAATTCGCAGTAATTGACTCTTAATAATGCCCAGTTATGATAATTTTGTTTCATGTTACTTATATAATTACTTCGCGTTACTTGTTCTACATTTTTTTATGTATATAAATAAATATATTTAATTTTATTGCTTAAAAAAACTCGCATAGAATGTAACCTACAGTCGAAAATAGAAAATAATTTTTAAAAATAAAAATTGCTTTCAAAAATTGAATTTTCGAATAAAATTAAATACGAAACTTAAATTATTTTCTTTATAATTCGATAAAATAATGAGGGTTTAAGAAAAAAAAAATATTTTTTTCGTAGAAAACGTTACGAATAAGTTTAATAGAAATTTTTCTATATAAATGATTAGAAAGTAACGACCGATGAGACATTGTCAGCATTTCCGATGAATCATTCAATGAAAACTTTTAGTTTAAGGAGCGTCAGGAAATTACTTACCTTGAAAGAATGGAAGAAGATAACAGAGAGCACTTCCAAATACGAACTTCCTCAAGAGACTACCAACTAGAGTTACTGGCATGCAAAAGACTCCCAAAAGTAAATCACTGATGGCTAAATTGAGTAGAAATAAATTAGTAACTGTTCGCATACGTTTGTTCTGTATCAGCGTGACAACTACCAAAACGTTTCCCACCACAGTCAATAAAAAGATGATAGAATATAACGCAATTCGGACAACTTCTTGCCCTACCATTCTGAGTCCGACAGTTCTCACAGTCAGATTGCTGAAGTTTGATGTGGCGTTAGAGACATCGTCGATCATAACCACATAGGTAGAGTTGTCCCACATCGTTCCTTCTCCCGACATGTTCGGTTCCGATGTTTTCAACTAACTGATCGGCTCCGCGTAAAGAAGGCCGCTATAACCTTGAAAGTTGTGAGTAGCTCGCTTTATCAACCAATCCCGTCTCCAGACGAGAGGAAGAGAAGCTATTCATTCTTCCGTCCGAACGTTTGCTTCGTCCACTCTTAGTCACGTGTTTAACGCGTTATTCAATTGACTGCTTTATTATTTAACGAAACCCACTTCAGATCTTCGCTTACCAGTTTTACAAAATATATTCAGATTTATATTCGTAAAATTATCTTCGACGAATAAATGACTCACCTAAAAACTCCTATTTATAAACGCTGTTTATACAGATCTGGCGAAAGTAACTAAAATTAAAATGAAAATATCGTAAAAAATAGCCAAATTTAGATCCGATTTGATTTATTAATTAACCATTGGTGACGTAATTTTTCCATCCGGATGCCATTCTAGGATTCTAAACGTAGTAAACAAAATTCGTAAAAGAATAATGGCGGCTGGTTAAAATATCATTACTAACAAAACCAACCTCTATTTTATGTCTAATTAAACTCACAGAATGATTATTTTATCCTACAGTTTATCGTACTCCACCTCACATTTATCGTTCTTCTGTAAGCTCCAGTATTTATCGCCTCGATATCTCATTTCCTTATTTAATATTTATTTATTATAGCCTATATAATATTCAGCAATTATTTAAATATGTTTTTAATAAATTATTCAATGAAGACGATATTTTTATCGCTAAGTGAATATTGTTTTTCATTTTAGTTAATATCTGACCTTCTATCTGTCGCTAAATGTGTACGATCTTCCTATAATTTTGAAAATTTCCGCCATTATCTCGACTAATTTTAACCGTACTGGATTAAACTATCGAATTTTTTTTTATTTTTATTTTTAAGATCTCAGATTTATTTTAATTTGATACGACTAATTTTTTTTTTTTTTTTCGGAAAAATATTTATCGAGACGAATCGTGCGCCATTTTTTTTTTCCACATTTTAAATTAGTTATGACGTGGAAAAGCGATGCGGTTGTAACCATACGAAATCGCGAAACAGTTCCTGTTTATGTTTTTTTTTCCTCTCCCTCTTATCAGAAAAATTTTTAAAAATATCTAATATTATCTTTAAAAAGTTATAATTCGATTTTTGAAATTAAAATAATTGAGAGAAACGATAATAATTTTGATTTAGAAATTGTTAAACAGGTATAACTAACTTGGAAACGTGCCGCATTCGAACGTAAAGCGAAATGGTTATGCGACCACATAAACAAGTCGAACCGGAAGCTTATAGTTAACTTAACAAATTCCCATTTTAGACAAAAGGATTACTAGATTAATTTTATCGATTTTGATAGAAAATATCGAACATTTACGGGTTTTGAAATATGCGGAAGGATATGTTTGGCATCGGTTGAAGTTCCTCCTCCACTTCTGACGTCAATGCTTGACGTCACTATCAACTTAAATTCAAACTAACTATATGTTACGCTTATGTTAAACATTACAATATCTAATTTTGTAATAACCTTATTTGTTAACGAATTAAGTAGACTGGCGTGAGAAAAATCTTTCTTGCCAGGATTAAATTTAATCAAAAATCGAATAAAAATCTATATAAAATAATCAAAATAAAAAAAATGAAATTTTTCGGGTGTTAATTAAAACCGAGCGAGATTTATATATCTGCTAAAAATATAAATCGAAATTTTATGTATTTAAAAACATTTTAAGTATTATAAATTAGTTAGATAGTGTAAAATTATGAATAAAAAAATTATTATTACAGTATTTTATGTGAAGAACAATTCTAAATGAATTTTTCGTGGAAGAAAATCTAAGAGGCTTTGTCTGGTTGCTTATCGCCATTACTATTCTTCGAAGCTCTCCCAGTTCCCATAAATTTGATTTTGATCCCTTATAAATCGACAACAATTGTAAAAAAGCCGATTACAATTTGAGAGATTGCTGGTTCGAAATAATAATAATAAAAAAAATGTCGTCCTTCTTCCATCTCTCGAAAACTTTGTCGCAAATATTTTTTAACAAAAAATATGTAATTACATTGCTGGTCTATTGTTATCCGTAAAAAAAAATTCACGAAGGAAAAAAAAAATGTCCAGAATATTAAAATTTTAATCGATTGTTTCTTATGAGCCAAACTACATTCTTCTTCATTTAAAGTTTCTTACGTGATCTCATTACAAGATGGCTGCCATCACCATACGAAGATATATTTTATAACAGGCGGTGGCATTTTATGAAGTCGAAAATATTTTTTCACACAGGAATGATATATCTTTTGAGAGATAATTCTTCACAAAATTCACCATACTGTTATTTACATCTTGTAAAAATTTTTTTTTATTTTTTTTGGATCTGATATACTGTAAATATAGTAGGTTCCATCAATTCAAAGCTAAACATTACGCAGTTATAGTTATTTGATTGGCTACTGTCTTAAAATATGATGATGATTTAATCATAAAATACCTCCTCTTTATTCCTTGGAGACTCATCCACATGTTTTAAAGACTTAACTTGAATATAATTTTAATTATAGACGTTATTAATGTGTATAACTTATATATATTATATGAGGAAGTAGAATATAAAAGCATCGAAACAAATTGCATAAAACATCATTATAATACAGTATTTTAAAAAAAAAGAAAATTGTTTCTTGGTTTAAATCGATCCAGACTATGATTAAAGTTCCTTTTGATGTAAGATAATCTCCAGAGAATTCCTATGAAAGTGGTTAAACACGTGGAATAAAGAGATAACAATCTCATTCTAATTTTTTTTTATTTCCTTCGGATTTTGTTGATTATCTAACCGCTTTCATAGATTCTCTAGAGAATTACTTAAAAAGTATTTCTAAAAAAAAAAAAACAACTTAGTCGAATTACTGTAGTAAATTTATAATGCGAATTCATTAACGAAAATAGCGAACTTATTTAAGACACGCTTAAACAGGAAGTTTATTACCACGGAAGGAATTAGTAGGTAGAGTCTGTCCGAAACAACTGTTGACTATGAATTAAAAAAAAAAAACGTTTTTGTCGCCGTAGGAAGTTTCGAAATCATTTTTTTCTTACTTCAAAGGTTTAATATGACAAAAACTTCTGAAAAACACAGAAAGCTTATATAAAATTTTACAGTATAATGAGTATCTATACACCTACGTTTCAGACGATAATTGGATCATATGACTGACTAAGATTCAAATTCCGTGCATGAAGTTAATGATTATTAAAGTGCTTTCCTACCAACATTTATATTTCGTGATATATGCTCAATTGATCTTCGTATTACCCATAAACTTTATATATGTAGGCTATTATAAATTTAAAAGTGCTAAAATTAAACTATTAGTTCAATAATATTTAATTTTTTTTACTTGTATAGTTCTTAATACTAGGATTTTTTCATGCTGATAACTGTAAGATTTAAGCTATATCTATATATTATATATAAAAATGAATATCTCTGTCTGTCTTCTATATATCTCCATAATTTTTAAGCTATCAAAACCAAACTTGGCAAAATGACTTCTGCTCAGGAAAAAATCTATCAAAGATGAGAGGATTTTAAAAATACATCGCGATGAAAATTCATGTTTAATCATTTTAGATTTTGTTTTCGAGTTTGAGTGTTACTGTGTACATCTCTAGATTCAGCAATACACAAAATACAAATTTTCTATAACGAGAATTACCAATACTATCAATAGTTGATTTTTCTAATAAAGTTATCATCTGTTGTGATTATTATTATAATCTAAATTTCACGAATATATCATATTGCGATAAAACTCGAATTAAATTTAAATATTTTCATTTCACATTTCAAGTACTTTTTTTAAAAAGTTTACAATTTGGCATCTTACCCCGAATACTGGGTAAGATAAAAGTATGTTTCTATATAAGGCATAATAATAGATGAAATTTTTTTACATTATATCGATTAAGTTTATATATAAATATAAATTAATTTTCCCTAATAAACGCGAGTTTACACGAAAATATTCCACTGTAAATGCTATTATTCGTTCCTAAATGATCTATATTCTTTTCCAGAAGTTTTGAAGCAATTCATGCTTCTATTCTCAAATATCCTGTAGCAAGTTTAAATTTTTCCTGGCACCAGAGACCTCAATTCGAAGTCCTGAAAAACATTCTTCACATTTTTCTCTAAAAAATATTGTAGATGCAAGAATGTTGATTCTATCTCTAATCCCGAAGCAAAAATGGCATTTTTCTGTTGATGGGGTGAGATGCAATTTTTATTCACGTAATTTAATATAGCTAATTTAGACTTATAGTACTTGAAAAGTATTCTCTTTCCTATTACTATACGTTATATTAGTTTGCTCTACCCATTTTCTTCCCAGTTTTCTTTCGTTGATTCCATTGAGATCAATAATATTTACTTTAAAAGTTGACTGCGATAGTTTTGAGACAAAAATTCTAACAGTTATTCGAAGTTTTCTTATTGTAAAAATGATCCTGTGAGAGCATCCATATTTTCTTTTTTAGCAGGCTTATGGAAGGAGATAGTGAAGGAGCTTAGTTAAATACTTGTTGAAATATTAACAAACTAAAGAAAAATAAACTACTTCCCCCAGTTACAATCGTTCTCCTGATCCACTTTATCATATCTCCTACTTTAGAAGTATTAACTGGGAAGAGTTTATGTTGGAATACTATTAAATACTAGAATTTAATGTCATCGGATAAGCGAAATCACTGTTTGATGATAATTCTGAATTGGTCACAGGATTCCAAATCTGACGTCATCGTTTCATCGCATGATATCATTATGACGTAATAATGGGTGACATCATAAAATAGCATCAATGATGATACTATAAAGTGAAAATGATGATGTCACAAGTGCTCACCAATATATGACATCATGGCGACATAACAATTGATATGATTGTTCATATTCATATAGAGAAAATTATATGTCAGAAATGTTTGAGTAACATCGGCATCCTGACTAGTTCTAAAATATTATCAATTATTTCGCAAGAGGATAATTTGAAATAACATAAAATATATTAATCAAAGAAAACATTCCCAAAATAAAATACAGATAATAAAAGTTGTCGCATATTAATCTAATGTTAATAGATATTGTATTTCTCAATGGATTGATCGAATATGGAGCAGTTTTTGATGCCAGCATTGATCATAAACTTTTTGTATAGAAATTCATATCTTAGATGAATCTTTAAAATATTTGCAGAATAAACTGGACGTTTAAATGACGATCTTAAAAATATATATATATATATATTTTAAATTGTTCAATTGGTTATTGTCTTTTATTAATTTTCCGATATTCCCATGCTTTGTTCTGTTTAATATGATTCTGTCTAATTATGATTGTAAATAAGATAAATATGTTTAAAAATAAATAATTTTTGAACATACAGGATGTTAATGAATAACACCGACAAACTTGTAGGGATAATAGAGGCATGTAGACAAGCAATTTGGGATAATGAACCCTGACCGAAAACCCGAAATGATGACGCTACATGGCGTCAAATTTGGGAGAGAGGCTTCTGAAAAATATGCCCTTTGCAGTGCACAGGTGCATGTGGCTGCAGCATGATGGCGTATCTGCACATTTTACTGCTTCTGACCGCGAATATTTGGATACAATCTTTCCAAGTCGATGGATTGGTAGAGAGGAGTCTAGTCCCATGGCCACCGCGGTCACCGCACTTGAATCCGCTCGATTTTTTCCTCTGGGAACATCTGAAAATCTTGTTTGCAACACTCCAGTTACGACAGCAGAGGAATTGGAAGTGCGAATTGATGCTGCTAGTGAGGTAATCCAGACTACGCCTGGAATTTTCGAGTGAATGCACCAAAAGTTGCAGCGAAGTTGCTATGCTGGCAACGATGTGGACAGTGCTTATTTTGAGCAACTACTGTAACCCAAGGATGCTGTAACCTCATCATTTACATTTCCGTTGCAGCTCCAGAGTGACAATGCTGTAAATAACAAGTAAAACATTAACAAATAACTTAAAAGTGAGAGGAGATTGCTATGGGAAGAAGTCTATCTCCCAACTTTGACACCCTATAGCGTCGTCATTTTGCTTTTCTGGTCATGGGTTTATTACCACAAATTGCTTGTCTGCATGCCCTCTACTATCCCTACAAGTTTGTCGGTGTTATTCATTAACACCTGTATTTATGACTTAACTTTCTCATTCAGTATACATGTATATATGTATAAATTTGATAAGAATCTGAATTTAATGGACCACGACATTGATTTAATATAACAAATAAATATAAAAATAGACTTTTCAGAACCTCGATGGATCCGTTTACATGACTATAAAATCAAATTCGAATTATATATCTATACTGCACAAAAAAGTTGATAACAGGAAAAATGAATATTATACAAGCTTATAGACTTAATGATCTTATCAGCATATTTCTTTTAGAAACAGGTTTAAAAAATATTATTTTAAACAGTGTTTTAAATATAAATAACAATAATAATGTAATATCAGTAATATTTTATAAGTCAGCACTAACATTCGCGCTATAATATATTACTATGTTATCCATATTGTGGTTTAATCGATATACAGTATTTACTATATAAACCTAATCAGGATGTCTTATAATGCGTGTTAGTTATAAATTATTTCTATGAATTTTCAAAATTATCGTTATCACATTAATCATTTTAATTCTTCTCATCACCTACATTTTAATGATGAGCAGATTAATTTAAATAATTTATTTTTTATCACGTTTGAAGGCATTGGTAACTATTTATTTTCAGTTTATCTTTCGATAAGTTTTCTCAAGATTATTTGAAGAAAATAATATTGCCTCTTTTGGAATACTTATTATATATACTATAAGTTATCAATTCTCATTTATTTTTTATTTTAGCTTTATTCTGTAAATCGTTAAATAACTTTAAGATACAGTACAGTAGATTCAATTTTCGTCTCAAATTTTTCTCTAAATATGGAAAGATTTAGTGAATTCGTAAAAATTATTTCCATTTGGAAGCAAGATAAATATTTGTACTATACTATAAACAGTTAATTATAACAATTAAATGCAAGGATTCAGTTCTTAATGAATGAAATCAATTTTTCAAGGCTTTTCAGCTTGTTTCTACTTTTACATTTTTTTCCTTAAAGGTAGTGTATCTCAAGTATTTTTTATTTTTGATAGATATTGTACTAACTTGTAAGCGATCATATATTTTATATACTTCACATATTTTAATGAATCAGCAAGCACGCAGTGGTTCTAAGTCAAACATTATAATCACTGATTTCTCTATTTTTACCAGAATTATCATCGATAAAATTCAATTCATTGTAACTTCGTACCATTCAGATTTTTATATATGAGATCAGAATTCAATAGTGCAGAATCGTTAAATTATAAACTTAAAATCCAATTAAAAAGTACTAGAGCAGTACGAAAATAGCAAAAATCTTCCAAAACGCGCCTTTTCCTCCACGGATCAACAGATTGCATCGTTCAACAAATTTAGATCAATTTTGAAAAATAGATGTTTCTTATATTATTTAAGTAGTTCAGCTAAAAGTCTCTATACAATGGAACTGAAAACAAAGAGAATATTTTATGATGTGTTTAATATGTTTTCGTTAGATGGCTTTTCGTGAAAACTGGTTTCATCTAAAAAATAAATGATGTACGAAAACACATCATAAAATATTCTATCTGAAAAATAAGTCAAATATCTGAAAAATAATCTGAAAAATAAGTCATCTATCCATCATCTGAAAAATAAGTCATCTATCAAGCATCTATAAAGCATTTATCTAGTCATCTATAGCATATCTAGTCATCTATCAAGCATCTATCTAATCATAGTCAAGCATCCCCTTATAAAGTTCTATAAGTTCTCTAAGTGTCTAGTCATAGTCAAGCATAGATGCCTTATAAAGTTAAGCATTATAAAGCATCTATCTGAAAAATAAGTCAAATATTTAAAATTAGAACTTCTTACTAAATTTTAATCAGCTAACATGTTTGACAATTTAAGATTAAAATAAAACAATAACACCAGCTATGTTGCCACTTCTAAACTGTAGCATATATCTTAATTTCTTAATACTTGGTTTATTTTTATACATTAGACTTTTCTTGTAGTTGATAAATTTTAATTCTTCCAGAATGGAAATTTAATTCTGAATAATGGTGTTGGAATGCTTTGCGAGACACAAAATTAGATTAATGCTAAATTTCTTTTTTTAGAATAACATTTGTAAGATTAGAAATAATTTACTTATCTAAAAGTTCATTAATCAGTATTCAAGAGTGTTTTATCAATTAATTCATTACTTTAACTAAAGCTGTGTATATTAATTCCACAACTTTTGAGTTATGAAATTAGGAATTGTGGGTTTTGATTATTTTATAGCCAATATTTTAACCATTCCTCTTTATTTTTGATCTTGAAATTATTTGAGATATATTTATTTTACATCTCAGTTTAATCACTAATTAAAATATTCAATAAATTAATAAAAAATTCGGTGTTTTGTTTACTGTGAAAAGATGCTTAATTTCGTTGCAATTTTGAGTTTTATCATTCTTCTAATAATATTTGGTAATTGAAAATTAATCAAGTTTTTAATTTAACTTGCCATATTAATGACAGTAATAGAATGTTAAACATTTTTCTCTGTCTGTACAAGTGAAGAAAGAATTGCGAATCAATGGATTGATCAAAATTCCATAGAAAAAATCAAGGAATGAGAATCACTAAGTTTTGATCTCAGATTCTAAACCTGATTCAAGCATTATAAAGTTAAGAAATATTTTATGATGGGGGAATTATTTATTTTGAAGTAAAAGTTTTTTCTAATTGACTTTATATAGTCACCCATAAATCAACACTTTCCATTGTTCTTTAAAAAAAGGAAAGTACGATATGCAATTAAAAATTATGTAAAATTTTCATCATTCTAGTTGTTTATAAGTTTTGCTTCAGAATTACACCAAAAACAAAGAAAAACTTCAAAAATATTATTTAAAAAAAATTAAGCGAAATGATATACAATATGTCTATATAAATACAATAGAAGCTTGGAAATAATCTTCATATTGTGGAAAAAATACTAGAATCAAAATTATTCGAATACATACGTCGAAAAACTAAAGAAAACTTACTAACTAACTACTAAAACTTACTAAAGAAAAACCGAAGAGGATCTATTATTTCAAAAATGTGATTTATTAATAAGCACTGTTTATAAAAATTTCCTGAATTTCCAGAATTAAAAATGTGAAAACTTACTTTTTAATTAAAAATTATGAATTAAATTTACTCTATCGATAAGATATTAAATTTTATTAAATACTTTCGATTAAAATTAGGCATTACACAAATTTAGAACTATAATATAATAAATGATAACTATTCTAAAATTTGTGTTTTATTAATACTAGCCGTTAAAACTTGTCACAAATAGTTCAAAAATATAATTAATCCACCATGAAGTTTTATTAGCACACTAAAACTTTACAATAACGAAAATTTTTATATCTCCTTATCTTATATAGTGCATCACTGAATATCATCACCGTGAGAATGCTGCTTTGAAACAACTATTCTTTTCATGGAGACGAGTATCATATTGCTTACAGGATCTTGCATCAATTAACTCAAACACTTCAATAATAAAAAGTTTTCGCAAATTTCAATAAACGTTTTAAAATTATTACCTACATTTTAATGCAATTGAATGAACATTTCAAAATTTGCATAAATTTGAAAAAGATCATTTCATAATGTGTACAAATATTGCAGAAAATACAACAGATTTCAAAATGTTTATCTAATATTTGAAACGTTTTTTTCGATATTTTTAAATATTGTCATTCATTAAGAAAACTTTTTATTAATTATCGAAAATTGTCCGTGTTAATTAACGCAAGACCCTGTAAGATAATGGTGATTGATGATAATTTTTCTTCAAAAATTGGATGGATTGGATTGGATTTATGGATTAATATGCTCGTGTATTTAAACAAACACGAATATATTGATACATATTATTAAGTACAACACTACTTGAAAAAATTTAAATCTACTAGACATGTGAAAATTATCAATGGCGAATAAACAAATGTTACAATTGAAAAAACTTATTTTTGTAGTCTAAGAGTAGACTATGAAAATATTTTATTTTTTTCTTCTTTTTCTAAAGGAACTGATTTTTGAAAAGTTACAAATGCTTTTCAAAAATCAATTCCTTTAGAAAAAGAAAAAGAAAGATAGTTTGTTATGATTTGAAAATAACTTATTTATAACGTTGCAATGCGTAAACAAATAGCATTTTATAGATAAATTTTAAAAAAATGTTTAGAATTGATTGCACATGATCCATCAAAAATAGATGTGTAACTGAACTTATATAAGAAGAGGTTATGCAATTAACGAATTAAGATTACAGGTAGCTATGCTGTCATATTATCACTTCTAACCTGTAACTATAGATATATCAGTTAGTTCAACAACAAAAACAGCCCATATCCTTGTGAGAGGGTGGGAAGCACTAAAAAAAGGAAAAATAAAATAAGAAGGGAACACTCAAATACACCATTCAGATGGACCTGTCTTTGTATACTATTCCAGCTTCCTCTACAGACAGTCATTCTTTTTTTTGCATACATGTCTTTCTGTTATAAACACTCTGAAACTCGTATTCCTCAGATACTCATCCACTTGTTCTCTCACTCTTTCCTTGGCCTTATTCTCCCACATTTATCCTCCGCACATCCAAGATACATTTGCTTTGTTAATTGTTCTTCATTCATTCGCTCCACATGACAAAACCATCTCAAAATTAACTTATTTATTGCATTCATCACACTCCTTTTCATTCCGCATTACTTTCGCATCAGCAAGATTAGCCATATGAAAATCCTCACTATAAACATGTTTTCAATTTTTCTATTTAATTATTTAAAATACAGTACGGTATTAAACTCTATCTACGAAAAAGAATAAACTAAAAGTAAACTCGTTACCCTATTCATCTTTAATGGACTTCATACGCCAACAAAATACAGGTTCTTAGGCTAATCATTATAATATACATTATAAACATTATTTAGTTTCTGTCAACAATCTTTCCAATATTTTTTGCTGTAGAAATTAAATTACTTCAATTCAGTTTCTAAGATTTATTTAAACGAAAACATCACGTGGCTCGATATCTCGCTTATTGTAATGGCGGAAAAGCAATCGAAGTACGTTTGCGGTGAATTCTTCCTTATTTTTTTTTATATCAAAGTCAACAGTAAAAAACAATCACTGAGAACACGAGCAAAACAGATCGTTTTAAATGTGCATGCTGGTATTAAAGAAGTAATCTCGATGTATCTTTTCAAAAGTAGTTAAACAAACTTCGTCATTGAATATTTTCCATTCGACGGATTCACATACTTCTCTTCATCTTGGAACAGAGTACATAACAAATGCGCCAATTTTGTCATCAACTTACATAACTATTTATTATCTATAATAGTTTATTTTTTTACATCTAATAATATGTGCAAGTTTTAATAAATTATATTTTTACATATCTTATAAATTAGTAAATTTGAAGAGAATATCTCAAGCACTATTACGATCTATTTTTGTATGAAAAAATTGCATTATTAACTAGAAAATTGCACTATTCAAACAGGAAAAAAATTGCTATAAGTACTATGAATCAATTATTATCCAACGTGCTTATATTTTATTTTATTTATTCTTTCTATAAATTTTATATATAATGATATAGTTTAAATTATTATAAGCAGATTAAAAACTTTAGCATTTTGCTAGAATATTACTCATCCTTCTATTTATTCGAAGTTAATTAAAAAATATATCATCCTAAATAATAATAAATTGGCTAAATCCTGATAATGTTGGCATTATAATCGGCTTTAAGAATATTATATCGAAAATTTTCTAAAGGATTAAATTAAAGATTGGCAGTTAGATTTTCTTTGATTTATATATAAATCTTTAAGTAAGATTTTTTTAAACAGCAGTTAATCGTAAATTTAATCTTTCACTTACAATTGTTTTTTGGATTCCTTTTTGGCGGTGCTTTCACTTTTTTGATGTTGGTGGGTCGATAAACTCAATTTTCTAATTTGAACCGATTAATCCTTCCTAATATCGCTATGTGAAAAAAATATATATAATAGACCTAATGGAGATACAATTGAGTCGTTCTGAACTGTTGACCGAAAAGTAAAAATAGATCGGCTTCTAAATTCTCCTACTAATCTGAAAATTTGTTCTTGAATTACTTATCTATATAGAAGTTAAAACAAACTTTTAAAACAGTACTGTTAAAGAACGTCGTTTATTTTCTGTCACTGAACTTTTTCTTTAAGAATTCCCAACCGAAAGATGATAAAATTCATTCTATGTTATAATTTAGTCTTTAAATTCTAATATGGTTCAATTTTTGGACATAATTTAATGTGATAAAAGCCACGTGTATTTCTCATTAACAAAAGTTGTTACCAACAAAATGTTGGTGCAAAACATCTGGAAAATTGTGCGCCACAATGGCCTGATATGCTACAATAAATGAGCCTTTGTGTCTTTGATACTAGCTGTTTTCTTTTACTAAAGTAGTTTTAACAAAGCAAAATAGGAATAATGGTCTTGTATACTAAGAAAAACGTGATTGTTCTATCAGATGTACTGTAACAGTTTCAGTTGTTATTGACGAAAAATTAAGACATTAATACTTTAGGCATTTTACTAGAATATTACTTTCAGACCTTATAACCTTTACAAATATATACATAGTTTGAGTTCTTTAAGTTAAATGATTGAAATACGATAAACAGATGAATATTTCTAATACAATCATTCAGTTTTAATCTAAATCTACTACCGAGTTAACTGAAGACAGAATTTTTGCAGTTTACATCGTCTGACAAAATTTTATTTAGAAGTCTGTTCGTTTGGATTAAAAAATCGATTTTAAGAACTTAAATGAAGTTTATATATCAAAATAGCTATTAATGGTTTATTTATGGGGAAGACAAACTAATTTTTTTGATTGATAAAGGTATCAGTGTTAGTACTTTATATCATCGACTATACGTTATGGAATGATGAATGATGTCATTCTTAAAGTGACATCATTCATCATTCCATAACGTTCACGTTAACGGATCAAATAACATGACTCCATACAAATTTTCTCATTTTTGCTATAATCGACCAATTTTTTTAAACCAAAATGCCTCTGTTGCTGAACACAAACTGTAGCCACTTCAAACGATAGTAAAAAATTGATGGTTGTTCTGAATATGGTTCATACAGAAACTATTGCAATTTATGTAATGCTATATATCCATACTTGTAGCATTTTAAGTATATGCCTATGATTTACGAAGGTTAAAATTTTTATGTTTTGCTACTACTTATTTTTATCAAATTAAACTTAAAAATATTATCTATCAACCTTTACAAAGCATTTTTTATACGCTCTCCGTCCAAAATTAAGACATCTCTAGAACTATATATAATGCACAATATTCAAATTTTATAGGATCATTCTTCGTAATCTGAGTTATATGCCCATTAAACTTTATAGTGCTAGTGATCTTATTACAGCATGGTTACCGTCCGAAACATTAAGATGCCAATATTTCTGAATCTATTTGTCTCATGTGGATGATATTAAAGTCGTTAGAAAGAATTTTAGATATTTTTTACTACAGTAACCTTAAGTACTACTTTTGAAAGCCGTATGTCTGTCAAACCGTCCGCAAAATATCCCATTTACAAAATATTGCGGAACGTTAAAATTTTGGTTGATCATTCCATTTTTATTCAGGGTATATGATTAACAATTTTGAGTTCTCCTTAATTTTAAAACATTAAAACATTCTATACTAAATATTTAAAATTATTTTTTGCACATGAAAGATAGTAAATTACATTTAAAAAGGGTTTTCTGCAAAAATTGAAGTTATTACTTCATTAAACTGAGAGGTAGTTTATAAAGTTAAATTAAGTTGTATTAACTAACTTAATACATTTTTTAAGTTATTTTTTTATATGTATCTCACTAAAATTATATATCAAATAGCAAAATTTAATAAACTATGCGAAGAATGAAGATCAAAATTAAGAATAATGATAATTTCTGATTTTTTGATTGATTGTTTATAACTTATATAAATGCTTTGCCAAAACAGTCATTTATAAAAATTTTTTTGTAGATTTTTAATTTATGAAAATAAGCGGATTTCATTTTAAACTCCACTGAAATCTAACTTTCTTCAGAACTTTATATCAAATGTGAAAACTTAGATCAATCGTTACAACATAGAATGCTTTTAATCTCAATGAGAGTAGTTTCCTTTAAAAAGTCAGAAATATTTAAATTATTATCGTATTTAAAATAAATATTCAGGATAAAAAATGTATATCGAGTAAAAAACATCTAAAAATATCCTTCTTAGTTGATATTAAAGTGAATTTTTGAAAATATTTCTGTTCATATTGCGAATAAAAATATCTATAGAGTATAGTTTTCTATTGACATATATATTTTCAATATCAATAGAAATTTTTTTCAGTTCATTCTAGAAATATTTTCAATTTCTAGAATAAATTTTTTAGAGTGAACATTCAATATTCATTCTAGAATTACATTCAATTTCTATTGATATCGAAAATATCAACAGAAATTTTCTGAAGTATAAACAATTGTTATCTAATATTTCCAAAGTAAGTTAGAAAATTTTATTTTAAATTAATTATTAAATAATTTTGAACATAAATAAAATTAATAAAATATTGTTGTATCATCTTAAACGTAATTAAATGATTTATTTATGAACGATAAAGCAATTAGTTTTTTTTTTTTTTTTTTATCTTTCGAGATAATTCGGGATATCATGTTTATACGAATGGAAATGCTTAAATTCGATTAATTTATACATAATCTACATTTAAATACTTGCAAAGTGATTAATAATTAATAGTTATTGTAATAATAATGTCGAAAAATTCATTATTTTGTAAATTTATTCAACGGAAATATATCTTCACTTCAATAGAAACAGAAATTAGATATTCTGTTGAAACATGAGTTCCTTTAAATGAGGTTGTCTGCGACTTACTTAAATACAAAAAATAATAATCCTTAATTATATAATTTACTGTGATCAGTTAAAATAACAGAGCTGTCCGATTTTTTTTTTATAAACTAATTACCGGAATTTCATCTCGTTAATCAAAAAAATTTGTAATAATTTAATACTCTAGAGAATTAAATTGTTAAATAATTATTTTGTTTCTGTAGCAACACAAAACCAATACTGTTACTAAATTTTAGATATAGACATCATTATTTAACAATTATTATTATTATTAATAATTCTTGTTTTATGAAGTAAGATTTAAATACAAAAATATTGTTATGAACTTGAATTATGATAACGCATTGATTGCTGATTTTTAGATATTCGATAGATTATATTCGTAAAAATATATCTACGAATGTGACATAAAGTATTGTAAAAATAAATGTTGTGATAATAGAAAAATATCTATCCGAAGATGATAGAAAGTAATATTGTCGTTAAAAATAAGATGGGAGACAAAAAGTTTCATTTAATTTAAAAACGGGTTACACGGATAACATTGAAAGATGGAGTGTTTAGGTCCAATAAAAATGTTATATAGGTTACAAAAAGTTTATTACGCAGCTGAAATATTTAACTGAAATCGATATTTCAACTACAACTGTATGTATACATAGTTGAAATATCGATTTTTGTTAAAAAAGAATGATATGTGATATGTAAAAGTATTCAAAATTGTAAAAAAGTAATAAAGAAGTGCTGTTCTATAAAATATTTAAAGCATTCAGACTTTTGTGTTTTTATTTTTATTTAAATGATTATTTTTTAAAAGATAAATATTTTGTTTCAATAAGCACATTTTTCACAAGGTTTGTTTGGAAAAATTAGTGACAATGTACTCATTTTTTCCATTTTTTTCAGCTATCTCAAGAAATATGCATCGCAGATTATTCAAATTTTAGGATATTATTTTAGGAATTCAAGATATGTGCCTGTTAATTTTGAGGATTTTACGTGTTCTCTTTATAAAATGGTCGACCATTTAAACGTTAAAATGCTTATCTTTGATATTAATGCATGTCTGTTCTATATGAATTTTGGATACAATATTATTATTTTGTGCAATGATCTTATGCAGTTAATTTTTCACTTTTTTACCGCTAAATATATCAAAAATAAATCGTTTCAAAGCATTAAAATTAAATTTTTTTCCTTTTTATGCAAACTATTAATTTGAAACCTTAACGTTCAAACACGAGTCTTGCCTTTGAAAATATTTTTTCATATGTAAGATATATTCACTAGAAAGTTTCTTATACATATATATATATAATTTGCTATAATTCTACTTGCTATCATTAAATATTTTTCAATATGTTTCTGTTGATATATTTCATTTTTCTACAAAAGAAATAAAGCATTGAAACGAAAACAACTTCTATCCTTTTCATAATAAAAAAAATGGAACTTATCAGATGTGATTGACATTTTAAAAGACATATAGCACCTCTTTTACTCCACATAATTGGATTTTCTTTCCACAGTATGTTGAACGAATAAAACTCGAAGCAATATGTCAGAGTAACATTACTACTATTAATAAAGACAAGAAGTATATTGTTTCTAAAATAAACTCACCACAGAATATTCGTATCCTTCGAGTTGCTATTGTTAGATATATAACTTGTTCGTGAATGACATTTCATTCATTTATCATCTCTTTTTTTTTATGAACATCCGCTCGAATAGAAAACTTTCACACTCTAAGATTGTTATTGATACGGCAGTCTATATTTGAAACATAAATATCCATAATTATTTTACAAAGTTGAATAGTATATTAAATTTCAAATTTATTACAGTAATAATTGTAAAATATATTTTACTATCCTTCCCGCAACAGTATACTTGTTAAACAGTAATTAAGCAATCTTTACGCTACGATTTTGCTTATTTTTAAACTGAAGTACACAGTAAGCATGGTAAAAATGGATCAAATTATTTATAAATGTATTATTCGGATTGATTAATGGTAATTAATAGAAGGAATCCTTTACATGGACTAATTAGAGTTTACAGTATTTGTTGTATAATCACGAATCACGATATCTTATTTAATTTCGGATGTAGTATCGATAAATCCATAAATCCGAAGTTTTCTATATGTGCATGCCTATAGGAAAAGAATTACTAATTCAGCAAGAATTATCGATCCATTCGGGAAGTTTAATTGAAATCTCATTTAAAAAGGAAAATTAGTCAAATAAGGTTGAAAGCCTGGGGATGTTGATTTATTCTAATGGAAAATTTCCGAATGTTTGCATCGTTTCATGTATGCGAAAATAGCCTATCGGATATTTTTCATTAAAAGTGAGAGAATTTATTTATGATAATTGCTTATTTATTTAGAATATTATAAAGTTTGCTCGTTTCTGTTATTAAAAAAAAAAAACTGTAATTATTTAGTCGTATTTTTATTTTTATTAAAATATAAAATTGTATGATTACAAATTTTATTTTATTTTTTTATACTTCATTTCGTACCGACTTAAAACTGTAAAAAAAAATAATAATAATAATTTTATAATATCGAATTTAAATAAAACCTTTTATATTTTTATAACATAAAAATCTGCAGCAGAAGAGAAAAAATATATAGAAAGAATAATGATAACAATTTTAATTTATTATTTAATGAAAAAATAATTATTAATTAGCTCCGTTATTAGTAACTGAAATAATTACGAGAAAAGAAAAAATAAATGAATATTTTTCATTAATAATAATTATAAAATACAATTATTTCTAAATGAAATATTATTGCTGAAGTATGAGTTTATATTAAGAATTAAAACTTTTTTCAAATTTAAGATCGATGTTCAGATTATTTTATCGCTTCACCATTTGTCTGTTGTGAGAAGTAAAATAAG
>WUQG02457500.1:0-12558 GCA_011317285.2 Androctonus mauritanicus
ATCGCAGACCCTAGTGAAGGACTTGGGCACCGCCAGCAGTCCCGGTTCCGTATAGGGACCCGCAAATGACACCTCAGTGACGAACGCGTCGATCACCGAATGGTACCAGATGACCCTTTTAGTCGCCTTTTACGACACGCGTAGTCGGATGGTGGGCATATTCTAACATTTTACCCACAGAGGAGTCTTCACATGGAGACGTTCGAAATTGTTTGAAATCTTTATATACAAGTGTATTTGAAACTGTCACACATGAAGGTATAATCATTTGAAAAGGTTACTTTTGTAAAAATAGCTACACAGTAGTTATTTGCCATGAGTAAAACTTATATATATTATTTTTTAAGGCAATGAAAATAGATTGAAACCAAAATAAATCATTATTAACGTAACATCCAGTTAACATTGAATAAAATTGTAAAATAATTATCTTTGCATATATTTTTAAAACATAAATATCCAAAATTATAGATATCTAAAAAATTTAAACAGCATTAAATCTATAAGAAATTAATTACAATTTTTAAATAACAATTTCGTCGTGGATAATGCACGACTATCATAGTTAGTTTCCTATTTCTCCAGAAATTTTCTTTCGTGTCGTTTAATCGCTCCAAAGAAACGTTTTGAAACTTTTATTTCAGTTACTAAGTTGTAATTGGATATATAAGCATTTCAAAAGCAAACAAAATTAATGTCTCAAAGTTGACAATAAATGAAATTTTAATTATCGTTTACTTTGAAATAATCAATAACTCAAATCTCAAATAGATCTTATTGAAAACAATTTTTAACTGTTTGTGAATGGTATTATCCATAATCTTAATTAAAAAATTTCGTTAACATCTTTTAAACATTTTCTTTTATTTTCACAGTATCTAAACATCTAATATCGCGTCATTAAAATCATTCAAATTATATAAAACTAATAATAATCAATTTTTATACTAGTATTACATTTTTAGGATGATGATAATTTTGAAGTTGTATTATTTTAATATAAAATTATATGTCAGTATTTATACTTTTAAATATTGGCATACCAAATATAAATTTTATTATAGAAAAAATTAAGTTCAATATAGTCTTTATTTTATAGTTTAGAAAATGAATTAAATTTTTAATTATCTGTATGCAGTATAATATATAAATTATTGGTCATATCTCTACTTAACGTCTGATGTAAGTAAATTTGAAATTTCTAAAAATCCGATATAAAAATATAGTACTATACATAGAAATTTTATGAAGTAGAGCTATGCTCTATTAACTGCAATGCTGTATAACTTATTGAGTGTATATATCCTCTCCATTGAATGACTGTAGTATTAAATACATATAAAAATATAACAAATCAATATAGGTCAACAACAATATTTTTATAAAAAGCACAACATTATAATATAGTTCTATATATAATTACATTGCCGTAAAGTAAACGCATACAGGGTGTTTCTTACCATCCGAATTAGCCTTTTTTCCCGGAAACGTGATGAGATAGGAAGCAGGGCGAAAAATTTTGATGACCAAAATATATCCGAAGAATTGAATGGCCATGATAAAAATTATGTGGGCCCACTGGAAGTAGAGGCGCAAGGAATCAACTTTGAAATCTCCAATGGAAACATATGCCGATTTTGACATAATTAGATAGGGCTGTGAAAAATAAGCAACTTTTGTTTTGAAAGTTTTTTAATATTACCTACAGATTGTGAGATATCATTTAAAAAAAGATGCCATCACATGTATCGCCGATTGGATTATTCAAACAATAAGAAAAAGAATCTGACAAAGTGCATCTGTATACATCCATGATGCCATAAAGGGCTGAAATAAGTCGAGAAACCTTTGTTCTTTAGTATGGCTCCATGCCGAACTGTAATAGCGAAAGACTTATCGCACCTGCGGTTCGAGTACTATCACCAAATACCTGAATTGGCCTTAAATCTGCATAATACTGCTTTTTGTTACTTCAATAATGTTCCGCAATGTACACAGATGCCTTCCGTCAAATTCTTCTTCTTCTTATTGCTTGAATAGTCCAATCGGATATACATATGATGGCATCTTTTTTTTGTGATATCTCACCATCTGTAGGTGATATTAAAAAACTTTCAAAATAAAATTGTTTGTTTTTCACAGTCCATCCAATTATGTCAAAATCGGCATATGTTTTCATTAGAGATTTCAAAGTCCACCTCTTGTGCCTCTACTTCCGGTGGGCCCACAAAATTTTTATCATGCCCATTCGAGTCTTCGGACATACTTTGGTCATCAAAATTTTTCTCCCTACTTCCTATCTCATCGTGATTTCGAGAAAAATAAGGTGATACGGGTGGTAAGAAATACCCTATACATACATATGCTTAAATTCAATTTATCTAAAAACTTATCGTATTGTAAAAATTTCTGGTACGAGTTTATTTTCATTATGCTTCATTATTTTCATTACGGTATTATAAAACTATATGAACAGTGTTTCATATACAGTAGTTTTATTGAAATGATTATTGAGATTTATTAGTAGATCGCTAATTTTCAAGCAAACGAGTACTGTAATTTCATAACAGGATAGTAAGTTACTCAGTGAAATACTTTTATTAATTATTCATTTATTTTATTGATTAATTATTTTATTTTATACAACTGTACTAATACTGTATTTTATACAACTGTACTAATAATTACAGTAAGAGTAATTTTAAGGCATCTCCAGGAGACAAAATTATCAATTAATTAAGTTGCTCTTGAAGTCTCTAAAAGTGAGGATTTCCCATCCTTATCAACTTCGATGATGATTATTTAATTAATAGCAATTTAACTAAAAAATTAAATAATTTTTTTAACACTTAAGTTTCAAAAATATAGTACAGTATTTCGAATAAAGCAAACCGAGTTACTAAATACAAAAGAAATCCGACCAAAGAGATCAATGTCTGGAGTATTAGATTGAAAATTGAACAAAAAAAAGAATGACTTAAAAAATGAGTAGCTCCACGGAATCGTTTATGTTTTGTCTAGATAATCCGGAAACAAGATTTCATTTATGAAATTTTTTAAGAGGGATCCGAACTCGATTCGTCGATACGTTATTTCTTTCTATTAACGAATCCATTACAGAACTATTAAATATTCTACAGTATTTCATCCTTATTTATGTGCAAATCAAACATGTTAAACAAGAGAAAGTAACCAATCTAAAAGATTGAGAATAAGAAGCGTTGGGATTAATAGCTAAAAACAGAATTTATTACAAATTTTAAAAGTTATTTTTTACATATATTAGAGAGTTCTACATTAAATAAATGTTTGAATAAATATAAGAATTTCGAATATGGTAGATCAAGGACAGCAGAGACTCTAAGTATTGAACAGGAATTACGGACTTGTCTCTTATTACAAGAATCATTTCGTCCGAAATTCAACTTGTTATAATTTTCGTTCTAAAATAAATATTTCTGATCTGATATTTGTATTCGAGAAAAGTATTGAATAGGATGGGAATTGGTGAATTTGAAGTTTCAAATCCAAATAATAAAAGAACTAAAGCATTTTGAAAAATAGCAAAAATCGTCAAAAAATCGTGGCTTTTCTCTTCCTTCTGATACTTCTATGGGTCGCATCATTCAACGAATTTCAACGAAATTTGAAATATAAGTATTTTATCGATTACTTGAAGATCTTGAAACTTTCAACACAATCGGATTAAAATAAAGGAGAATATGGATCCCTTCTCGATAAGTACCACTTCAGATCACTTCTTTAACCACTTTTGACCAAATTTAAAATATAGGTCTATACTAATTCATTTAAAATCTAAAAATATTGGCTCAATCAGATTAAAATTAAGGCCTATACAGAAGAGTGATTCTCTGTAAGTGCCTATACAGATCACATTTTTCAATTTATTTCGATCAAATCTGGAATATAAATGCTCCATAGGGCCTATGTTATTCAAAGCTTTTTAAAAATTTCCATCCAGTTGGGCCAAAATGAATCGAATAGGATGTCCCGTCATCGTGAACTCTTTTGCAGATCACATCATTCAACCGATTTCAACCAAATTTGATATTGATAATTTTTATTATTTAACGTTTCCTAAATAAACATTTCAATTAAATCTGATTAAAATGAAAAGTGTATTTAATGTGTTTATAGATAAACGTGTTTAGTGATATGTCATTAGAATACATTTCTCAGATTACTGTTTTCATCTAACAAATAAATAATCTGCAAATATGATATCGTATCAAGAAATTATGATATTTGTTACAATTTAGATGATATACGCTTGGTTAGTGATTTAAGAAAACCAAGCAATAATGTCAATCAAAAAGCTGCTTCTAAACCCGTAACAAATATCCTAACTTTTTAGTATTATACTTGGAATATTTTTTACATTTCTGATATTTTACAGTAGATTGGATGATGCTTTTTTCCATATATATATATATATTCTTTTACCTTACGAGTATAATAAATTTAATAAAAAAATTTATATTTTTATTGTATTAAAAATGAAAAACAAAAAAAATATTTTAATTATTTATACAGTATATATGTCGTTCAGTTTTAAAGATTTTAATTACAGCATATGTGTATATCTCTAATTCTAGATCGGTCAAGAATTGAATTAAGCATGATTAATTGATTGCATTACAGTTATATGGCATTTTAAAATTCTGTAAAATCTGAATCATTTGTAAAATCTCATTCTGTAAAATCTGTAAAATCATTTTAAAATTCTGTAATTATATCAAGCTTGCTATATTAATCGTTTTTAGATAATGAAAAACTTAAAGGAGTTGATTTTAAGTATCTAGAATTCAGTATCGAACTCTCCATTGCCAATTTTTAACGTATATATTTTTGATTTTTATTTGTTATAACATTCTATTTTTCATTTTTAAAATAAATAAATATGCTGTTTTTTCAAATATAGATCTATATAAATATATATATATCCTTGCATAAAGTTTAAATCAATAAAAATCCAAATAGAAAATTCGATAATATACGTGAATCGGCAAATAATTCTATTTACTATAATAATATGAGATTATTATTTAAAACATTGACGATATCCATAGAAAACTGTTAAACCATAATAAACAGTTTTATAGTGTTTACAAATTTTCTATTTTAATTTATTAAAGTAACCTGTAAATTAATAAATAAACAGAATAAAAATATCAAAAGCCGCTTATTTTATCACTTAACATTAATAAAAATGTTGTTATAAAACTGTTCAACATTAGATAATTATCATGCAGTTAACGCCTAATATTGTTGTTATATTAATCGGAAGAAACCTCATTCCTGACACCAATCTCGTAACGAAAACAAGAGTTTAATTAAGTGGAGAAACTTGAATACACCAAACTTCCAAAGTCAGGAAAGCACAGATTAAACTTCAGAACAATTTTCGAATGTGCCAACCATTTTAACAATGTAAACATCGTTAAAATCACTGCCATGTTTACTCTTTAATAAAATTTTTGCACCAATTTCGTAAAAATTCATTTTCAATTCTGAAAAATTACTAAAATATATTTACTTAACCCGAAATTAATAATAATTTTAAATACGTAAGTCTACTTATTAATAAGTTTTAATTTTTGACGATGTTTATACTGTATCGCACCACTACTACTTTTTACTTCAGTTTCTACAATAACATTATTACATTTAATAATTATATATATATATATATAAACGTTAATATATTTACATGTAAAGGACTTATATTAAATTCTTCTCATTCACAATAAATAATATTTATGTTAATTTGACACGAAACATAACTCTTTGCTCCACCCAAAAAATAACGCTTGGGAAAGAACAAAAAATAACTCCTATTAGAAGATAGAATCATGAATAAGTTGATATTTCATTATTACAATTTATAAATAATGGATAAGTACTGTCTATGTTACAATGCGGTTTAGTTTTATCTTTCAAACAGTGGCTATTCACTTTCGTTACAAAGACAGCAGAATGTGTCACTTGAGATTAAGCACCAAAAACGGTACCCGCGAGTAAACTTAAATTAATATTATATTATAAAAGAGAGAGAGAGAGAAAGGTCGGAAGTCAATAAATAGCAACACTCGTGTTAATAATTACAATAATTTAAATATTTTCCGATTTAAAATTATATATTCTCAAGATAGTTGCGTGCGGTACGTTTCGTAATATCATTAAAACAGTAATTATAAAAAAAATATGTTAATAATATTTTACGTACGATCAGTTATTATTATTATTATTATTATTTTTTTTTTTAATAACGATTTCGGTCACTCGACAATTTGTAGATCTTTTCTTTAACCAATTACCAAACTAAAAGTGCACAAACTCATATCATATATTCCCTAGACAATAGCGAGATATGATGGCTTCATTACATGGCTTCATACGCACAACCAATAACATCGAGCAGTAATTTATTCCCACGATGATTCCATATCTCTAGACCTAACATACACATGATTACGTCACTAAATTTGGGATAGTGAAGTTAAGACCGCTTCTTTCTCTTTTGTCAGGTTCCCAAGAGATGTTGTCACTTATTAAGTATCTGGCAATGATGCTTTCGACATGATATTTGTAAGAAAGATTAATCGACAATATACGTTGACTTTGACGAAGTACAACTAAACTGGATTAAGCGTTATTCAAATTAAAGTCGAAGATCGTTTAATGAATTTAATGGTATACTTTCTTTCGCCAAGTATTTTTTTTTTTTTTTTTTTTTTTTGGAATTTTACCGAAGGATATTATCTTCGATTTTCATTTATATTCTCAGGTAAATACATATATATATATATTTTCCATATACGTATCTAAATGTAACACTTATTATCTGTTATATATATATAACAAGTTTCGATCTACTTTTGCGCTAATAGGTGTATGACGTAAACAAAATTTGCAAATTGTTTATTATTATTTTACACCTAATAATGCGATTTAAATTCTTTAAATATAATTTTAAGAAAGCGGAAAGTTTTAAAAAGTCACCATTTTATTATTTAAATATAAAAAATTCTATTATTATATTGAAAAAAATCAATTCGTTGGTGTTTAGTATGGTCCTGACATCTGGTGAACAGAAATCGAACTAATTATATATATATACAGTATATATGTGTGTGTTTGTATGTATGTATATATAAACAATATAGTAACCCCTATTTTAAATGTATAATAAATAATTAAATAGTTTATTAAATTTAAATCGCTTTTGTACATTTAAATGTGTGTGAAAATATTATTTTATAATACATAAAATAATACAATTTTTATAGAATTCTTTAATCGTTTAAATTTTACAGTAAACGAATGAAGAAATAAAACATTTTTTTTTTTTTTTTCAAAACATTTTAAGATATAAAAAAAGTGTTTAAAATTTTTAAAGTGGTCAAAGTTTGTTTTGGTTTTTAAATACTGTAATAAGTTAATAGCAATAAAAGAGACAGGGGAAGTGAAAAAAGTGTAATGAAGATATCTATTATTTTTTAGGTTGCACGGAATTATCTCTATCGCTTTTCTCTCTCGTGCAAAATCAATTTGGTATCGGGTTTGTTCGAGTCAATAGAAAAATGTCTGGACATTGTGCAAATAATAAATGATTGAAAGATGTCTTAAGAACTGTTCTGTCAAATGATTGGTGTATCTGAAGCGAATAATTGACGTTTTCGCTCGAAAGCTCTTCATAGATATCGAGCCTCACGGCTGATATCACCATCTCAATTGACTAATTCTAACGACGATTAAGACCGAACACAGCTGCATTCCCATCCGTAAACAATCTTCATTAAAGCAAATACATCGTGTTTAATCATCGTTATATGCAGTTTAATCGGTTTATCTTACAAGACTTTAGTTTGCACATTCCTTTTCTAAAAATATTCATTTTTAAATTCGATGAAGTAAGCAAATTTTAAAAAAGGAATAATAATCGTCTAATTAAACGAATTTTTACAAAAAAAAATAATAAATAAATAAAACTATTTTAATTTTATAAATATTACCCTGTTATATATGATTTTTTTCAGTTACTATGAAAAGTTATAAAATATAATTTTTAATGCTTTTAATGAGTATTTGTAATTAAAAATCAATTTTTTTTAAACATGCATCAATTAAATAGACTAAAATACAATTAAATTTCTTATAAATGTCATTAAAAAACTATACAAATAATTATTTATTTTATAAATTTGAACACATTTTATTTTTTGAAGATTTTTTTTTTTCTAATTGTTTAATAAATTAGAATAAATCTTTTAATAAATTTGTATTATATAAAAAATATTGTATTCAAAATTTTGTATCGGATGGTCTAATTTTTATAACTTTTAAGAAAATATATTATTTATTGCATTAACAGTAAGACGAAATTAATGCTTAATACTATTTTTATTACTAGATTGATACATAATTCTTCTTCATCTTAAGCTTTTTCCATTTCTATATGGGGTTGCTGTTTTCGATGAACTTTCTCCATTGCGCTCTGTCCTTTGTCCACTCTCTTCTGAGATCCTTTGATCTCAGATCTTCATCCACAATACCTTAGCATCTTCTCTTGGGTCGTCCTCTTTTCTTCCTTCCTTCAACTTTCATGTTCATAACTCTTTTGCCAGTGTAGTCCTTCCTAGATTGATACATAATGATAGTTTAAAATATCTCATAATATATTAATACAAATGATCGTGAAATTTAATTTAATGGTTCGGTTAATTGCTTTATTAAATTTTAGTTAAAAATTCATTTATTCTGAAAAATTACTGTTTTAACAATCTTGATTCATGACGATCTGAACTGAATACAGAAAACATGTTATATGGATAAGGTATATTGGTAAAATATGATCAATTATTACGCTATAAATAAATTATCATGTCAACACAACATGTAACTTATTTTTAGAATAGAATGACTACATATTCGATAATTTCCGAATATATAATAAAGTTAAGCTATATGATAAAAATTAAATTATTCATAATAAAAATAAAAATTTATATTAACAAGTTGCAATTATTTTGTTTGATAATAGGCAAAAATTTATTATTTTGATCATATTCATTGGCATTTTTTTTTTTTTTTTTGTGCTCCAATTCTCATTGAATTATTTTTTCTGGGATACTTTTTTTGATTTCATTCTTCCAAAATTTATCTGTATATATTAGAAACATCAGAGAATAGTATAATTTTGAATCTATCAGATTGAACTCAGTACAAACTAGATAGACTAAATGTGAAAATGTGATTATAATTTAGAATAATAGATCGCTTATTAGCTTGATACGGGTCAATCTAGAAAGAAATTCATGATATTCGGTTAAAATATATACTGAAAATAAAAGAAGATATAACATGATATCGATTAATTAAACGAGCAAAGTTTATAATAAAAACAAAAGTTTCTAGCAGGTGAACAATAAAAACAAATCATGGGAAAATAAGCAAACTTGTAAATTCAGAATTTCCAAAAATCTCAATTATGGTTCTATCTTTCAATTCAAAAATTTAATAGAATTATATATGATTAAACTCATTTACGAAGAATCATTAAAATATTTTGTGAAATTTTTATATTTGCATTTTGAATTTTATTTATAAGAAGTTTCTTAACGTTTCTGAGATATTATGATCTCATGTTTATTCATAATATAGAAATTATGTCTGTAATTAATGCAGCCATTTTAGTTGTTGTTGTTACTCTTTCTTCTAGAATGAACATTGTTATCAACAAAAGTCGTTGATTCTTCTAGACTTAAATTCAATGATGTGGAAGTTGTTGAAATTCGATAAAAAGTTTTAAATTACTTCTACAGAACACATTATCTAAACTTCAACTATTTTTTTTTTTTTTTTTTGTTTTTCATCTTCAACACTCAAATTAGTTAATGCATCATACTTTCATTTAAATGAAAATTTAATCTAATGATAAATTAATGCTCATTAAAGTCGCAATTAATATTAAAAATTACTTTATCTGCTTTATTTTTATGATAGAAGTGTACTTTAATTATCCCATAATAAGTAATACAATCTTGATAGTTGGTTTTTGAATTATTTTATTAATTTATTGGATTAAATATCTTTTTTAAGATATTACCACAGTTAATCTCTAATCATAAATAAAATCATAATAATAATCCTAGTTTAATATGAAAGATTATTATGTGATATCTTACCATAAAACTAAGAAATGAAATCAATTATTGTTAATCTTCTCTCTCTCTTATAAAAATTATTGCCATCAAAATTTAGTTTTTTGTAACTTTCGTTCTAAGGTAAACATTATTATTAATAATAATATATATTCGAAAATATTCAATATGATTATAGAATGTCGAATTTGAAGCTTGGGTTCATTAAATAAAAAGAAAAAATTATAACAGTTTGAAAATAGCAAAAATCGGCGAAACGAAGCTCTATTTTTCTTCTATATCCTGCAGCAAACTCTACGGATAATATCCTTCAATTAATTTTAATAAAATTCCGAATTTTAATAAAGTTGTTTGTTAGGTTATTTAAAGTTAAATCTTTTACCCCATTTTCATTCTGACCAAATGTGCTGAAATTTTTAGAACGAATTTATTTAGTATAAAAATTTCAGCACATTTGGTCAAAATGAAAATGGGATAGAAGGCTTGTTTCTCTATAAATACCTTTCTGTAAATAACTTTCTGATTTAACTGATTTCGACTAAAATTGAAATATACTGTAGATCAGTGGTCTTCAAATTTTGTCAATTTAAGGAACCCTTATGAGTATAAAACTATTTCGCAGAACCCGAGATCATAAACAATAGAATATTCACAATCCAGGTGGTACATATAAAGAAAAAGGTTTTAATATTCTTATATTATAATAAAAGTTAAAAAAAGCATAAAAAATAAAGTTATTTTCATCATTTTGATGAATATTTTATGTATGTTTATGGAACCCTTTAGGACATTTTATGGAATCCCAGGGTTCCGTGGAACACAGTTTGAATAACACTGCTGTAGATGTTTGTTATATTGCATAAAGTCTTAAGAATTTCAGCAAAATATGACCAAATATAAAGAGCATATTTAATTTCTCTCTTTATATTTAGTCAAACTGTGTTACCAAACTATTGTTAGAAGACTTTTCTCAAAGAAACGTTTCCACTTAAAAAAATAATATCTACTACAAAAAAAAAAATAAAACATATATAATACATGAAAAGCAAGTTTTAGAAAATAGAATATTTGTTACAATTTACAAGAGATTAATTGTTTGACAATTTAAGATTGAAATAAAAATAATCGCTTCTAAATTGTTCCAGATATCCAATATTCTCGATACATCTCTTATTATTTGATATATTAGATATTTATGCAGTAGATTCTAGATTCCTAATAAGTACTTAATAGTTTCTGAGAATTATTTTATGACGATTATAAGATCATAGTTAAATATACATATGTACTGTATTGTGTTCGGTTTATAACACTTTAAAAATATTATAAATAACACATTTTATTTCTTAGTAATAAAATATATAATAGGCCATTATTAATCCAGTTTTAATTTATTGAAAGTAATTGTTTGAAGTTTGGATATTTCATATATTATGTTATGTTTTTAATATTTTATTTCGAGTCTGAGTGCACTAACGAACGGAAAATTTTAATTAATTATATCTCATTAAATTATTAATTAATTTCCAAAATAGATTTTGCAGTTTTTTAATAGCCTTTTATAAAACTTTATTTATTTATTTTATAATTTTATTGCTAGAAGATATAATTTTATTAATCTATCAAAAACATTTCCATTTTAAACAATTTTTTTAATTACTAATAATACTATTTAAATAATAAACTCTATAAATAGTAGATTATTATATTTCTTATATAAATATTATTTAAATTTGACGAAATTTAATTTGGATTAGGATGTTTTTAGTACTGTGATAGAGATATACGGTATTAAATTTTATTCATAACAAATGATTATTAATATATAAAATTTTTTCTGTTTTATTTTTCCTTTTTTGAATATTAAGGTAACTCGGAGGAAAATGGCACAATTAACAATAACTTTATTTATCATGAACATGTGGACTGGGAAAAAATATGTAAATTATATCAATATATATCTTGCTTATTTAGTTATTAACTGGGAAAATAAAAAATGATTTTTTTTGAACTTGTAAAGGTAAAAAGGGAATTAAATTAAATAAAACAAAACTGACATCTTTCCCCACCATTTGGAGAAGATGTCCATTACCATGGGGGAAGATGGTACAACACATGAGTGTTACAAGAGCAGAGAAAAACACATTTAAAAGAACATTTTATATGTATATGAAATTTACAGAATGTCAATTGCAATGCAAAAGAAAAAAGAATGTAAGAAAGCCCTAGCATTTTTTGCAAGTGGAATTGTCTTCTCTACAAATTTCACGCAGCCATTTCTTGCACTTAATGCATTCAATCCAGTCACATTTTGGTCCCTTCTTATCATAATAATACCCCTTACACTCAACACAAAAATCCTGATATTCAACAT
>WUQG02457511.1:0-12558 GCA_011317285.2 Androctonus mauritanicus
TGCTTCACTTTTTGTTGCAAAGCCGGTGTTTAACAGGTGTTTGATTGTTTGTTGTATAATAGAATATATTTCTACAGATTTAATATACCAAAAAGTGTTTTTATATAGAAACAAATTTTGAAAATTTAATCATTTAATTTTTAAAGGAAATATAAACAAACAATAAAAAGAGAAAAATGTTAATGAATTTAGAGAATTGTTTATTATACAGGATGGAAGAAAAGTTTATTCCCCTCTAAATAACATGATAATTATCATAAATTTAAAAAGTTTTGTTAATGGTAAAAAATAGAAAGGCATGGGTGAGCTATCTGATGGTGAACTTCAAATGAATTGATTATGCAAATGAGGAGAGTTGAAATTCTATCTCATAAACCCTAACAGATAGGGAAAAATTTCCAATTACAAATTTGTTCAGAATTCAATTCTGAATACAATAAAAAAAAAAAAAATTCATCAAAATTGAATGAATAGTTCTCCCAAAAATGAAACATTTAGATCTATCATTCCTTGAAATGCCCAAGATCAGTATGCCTACAAACAGAAATTGATGAGGCCACAACAACTTTCATTCTTGCATAATGACAGTAGAGAATTTTGAAGCGTGCATCATTACTGTTTGTAGAGAGATTTCTACTGACACTCAAGGCTGTGAGGAACTCTATCCAATATCATGTTCAACTGCACTTGGATGCAGGTGGAAGACATTCTGATAAAAAGTTTAGTTTTTGCTTGTTGATTAGGCTTGTTTCAACTTATTGATTTGTGGTGTTATGCTTTGGTGTTGGTTTGTTACTTATATGTCAGAAATGAGTGTCAATCCTTTGCATGTAAAAATGTTTTTGTTTCATTTTTATGAGAATTATTCATCCAATTTTCATGAAGTTTTTTTAAAGCATTCAGAAATGAATGCTGAACAAGTTTATAATTGGAAATTTTTTCTTATGTGTTATGGTTTATGAGATAGGATTTGTAACTGTCCTTATTTGCATAATCAGTTCATTTGAAGATCACCAGCATGTAGCCCACTCATGACTTCGTATTTCTTGCTATTAAAACAGATTTTTGAAATCTATAGTATTTATCAAGTTATTTTGGAGGGATACAGACTTTTCTTCCATCTTGTATATATGATATATTATATGTTGATAATATATCATTTATGAAATAAATTTTAAATTGTCATATCAATTATCAATTATTTTTACTATGTGATTTATAAACAAAAATTCTGCAATGCCAAATATTTTAGCTAGTTATTTTATAAAGTTAAATAGTTTTTTATATATTTACAAAATCATTGAAAAATGTAGTAAGTTCATTATGGATACCTATATATTATTCTATATGCCAAATACGGATTTAAAACTGGATCCTCTAGTGAAAGCAGAAATTAATATAGTCTAAAAATACACAAAAGTAAATTTGATATATCTGATAAAATTTGTGAAGAAAATCATTGATTTAAACAAATTATAGTGGATAATTGATTAATGATGAAATAATTTCTTTGCAAAAGTGAAAATTATCTTTACAAATGAAAAAATAGTAAAGATTTATGTTCTTCATTAAATTAAAAATTTAGAAACCACGAGTTATCTGTATAAAGTTAGTTTAGAAATTCTAATTTTATACATTAACAGAAGTATATAAGTTATATTATAATCAATTTCAAATAATTATTTTTTAAAAAGAGAACAAGAATTTTTTCTAATTGAATCTAAAATATCCATGAACTATTTTAATTGCAAAACAGCAACTGATAAATATCTTCTGTATTGATGTACATAGGTTTTCCTCTACTTACATACTGTAGATCAGTTTCAACCTATGGTGGAATTATGATTTGATAATCCCATCATAGGTCAAAAATAGCTAATTTAAAAGTATTGCTTTTAATAAACAATGGAATACTTGATATTTCAAGATAATAAAATTGTTCAGATTTGAGTTCACTACTTCAAAGTGATAAAATCATCTGGAATTAAACCAGGTCTTCTCCAAGATATAAAATTGTCTGGAATTGAACCCAGTTCTACCCAAGTGGTAAGCAATTGCTTTACTATGTGACTGATTTGTGAATTTTTAATAAAACAAAATCTATTTTTAGCCAATATGCTATGAAAATAGCCATGTTCAGAATATTTTAAGGCCAACTGTAAGATTGGATCATCATAAGTTGAATGATTGTAAATAAGACAGTATCAGTATTAGATAATTTCAAAATGATTTAAATAAAAATTTATATAAGAAGTAAATATATTGATATTCAAAATAAAAAATACATAGTCAAAAAGACTGATTTCTCAACAGATACATTTCTAGTTTTTCAAAGAATTATAAACTTGATCAAACAATTGCGATTTTATTATGAAAAAAGCAAACAATATAAAATAATTGATTTTTTTGAAATTTGCAAATTGTACTTCTCAATCTGCCTGAAATCTTAATATTTTCTTAAAATACATTTCTGCAAAATATTGATATTGGACTATGAAATATCTTTAGTAATTAATACAGGTTTTTTTTAATTGCAAACATAATGTATTTGTTCATAATTTAAAATTTATTCTTATACTGAATTAAGAGATATCAATCATAATAATACAATATATACAATAGTATATGGTTGTATTATATACTATTATAATTATAATAGTATATAATACAACCTATTATATTATATTATATTATATGTCATTGATTGAGTGAATTAAAAGTTTATCGATTATGTAGAAATCCTAAGACATGAATGTTCTCATAGTGTAACAACAGATATTAGATGAGTAACATACTCCTAAAAAACATTGGACATACTCCTAAAAAATCTGGAGTGGTGCATTCCAGATTTTTGAAGGGTTTTTGAATTAAGTTGAATATTCAAATGGAAACTGATTTGTTGATTTACTAAACAACAATGAATTCTATAGAATATAAGTGATGGTACCAATTAATGACATATTAAACAAAGTGTTTAATCATATGTCATTAATTGGTACCATCACTTATATTCACCAATTAGTGACATATGATTAAACAAAGTGTTTAATCATATGTCACTAATTGGTTGAATGAGGCACCATCTTGCATTAAATATACAAGATGATTATAAATTATTGTTGGAATTTCCTTGGTTTATAATTTTCAAACCAAAAATAACAAAATAAAACTCTTACAGAATATAAAATTATAACCCAAAAAGTTATATTACCTATAGAATTAATACTGCAGAATGCTAAACAGTTTCAATATGTAAATCTTTTATATTATGTAAAATTTCCAAGGAGAAATTAATTTCCTCTCTAAGTGTTCTCCAGCATTTGCAGTGTAACTGTTCAACAATTCTGGTCTTCAGTTCATTGAAAGAAGTCAATTAATTGAAACAGGGTTTTGTAAACAGTATTCTTTATGTATCCCCATAGGAAGAAATTAAGACCATAATATCAAATGAGAATGGAGGCCACAGAATCAATCCACCACACCCAACCAAGCATTCAGGAAAATGCACATCAATAAATTCTCAGACAATAATAGCCCAAAAGCTCTAGTGAAATGTACTGGTATATAGTGTGTTTTAATGTTTACCATCTCACTAGAAAATCACATTTGGCTGATGATCTTTCAACTGGATAAATTATAGCTGAAACATTTCCAGATAAGTTATTGCTATCATTATATTTTCCACAAAGAAAAGGCCCAAAAATTTCCAAATATGATAAAGCACATCAGACATTCAATTTTGTCCCATCTCTTTCGAATACTCAAATGGCATTGAATAATTAAATGAAATATTTCAAAATTCAGTATTTTGAAATATGACGTTATATTATCTCTCAATGATTAAAGCAATGAATACGGCTAAATAATACTTTGAGTTACATTTTCATATTCTGTAAGTAATCTTATTTTTTCTGGTTTGAAAAATTACAGTAAGTCACGGAAGCTCCTGACAATATATCTGTATTATTATTATTATTTGTATTTGATCATTTTATTCATCCTGTTTGCTTTTTCAAAAGAAATTAGTCTCTTCACAAGATCATTTTAGGGAATATATTACCCTTCAATCGTTGAATGATGAATAAGATAAACTCTTATCTAAAATGATTTACGATATATGCATTTTTCGTTTTGAAGTTTAAATGAGATAAAATTTGAAATATATTTAAGGAATTAAGAAAGAAACCATGAATAAACTGATTTTAATGATGATAAAAAAATGAAAATATTAATTTTTATTATAGTATAAAAGTGATGTTTTTTGTTATCAGATCATAAGGATAAATAGGCACGATAAATGTAGCTAATCATTTAAATAGTTTGGATAATGATTCTTCATTATCCAAACTATTAATCTAATTTATCACAAAATATATAAAACATTTAAATAATAATAACAATAATAATTTAAACAGCCTACTTTCCAGCATATACAAATCGAGCTTTTAAATCAGCCATAACATAATAGCGTAACAACGCCATCTTTTATTTTGTACTGATAAAAATAAAATATTAATTAGATTATGTTCAAATCAAACATCCTCGGTTCAAATAGAACTGAATAATTATATTATTATATTATATTTATTATAATTAATTATAATAATTGAATATAATAACCTAGTGAACTATCGTAAAAAACTGCTAAAACACTAACGTACGTGATATAAAACAGCACTCAAAGCAGTCGATATTTTAGTAAATAGTTTATTAACACGACTGCTTTGAGTGCTGTTTTATATCACATAAATAATCTAGTGAGTTCAGATCTGGAAATGCGGCGGATCATTTATCATAAGAGATGAAGTTTGAAAGTGTTTGGTTAGCCCTGGACAAACGTCTTTGGTCCTGTGTTAGCCCAACGATGGGTTAGCCTATGGATGTAGAGTTACTTGTCAAGATCAAATCTGCCTTTGGATAGATTTGATCTTGTTTGACGGATCAGAGTCTTGTTGGAAGAACCAGTTGATATAATTGGAAAAAAAAAGAACAGTGTTCGGTGGCTTTACAATCGGTTCTAAAATTTCTTCTATGTGGTTCTTTATGTGTTCACTTTCACTCCTGTGATACAAAATGCAACTTCGCTTTTCCGTGTCAACTGATTCTATACCATATCATCACTGAAACTGGCTTCTGGATCTTGGTACTTTTCCAAATTTCTGGGATTTCTTCTCTTCACTTAGCGTAAACCCAGTCATTTTGCTTATTAAACTTTTCCTCAATAGTGAAGATTTTCACATCAATGAAAAGAATGTTTTTGTAACCATCACCAATGTACCGCTTCAATAATGCCCGAATTCTCTCGACTCGACTCTTCTTTTGCTGAACATTTAAAAAATGGCATGTTCTCGTTTTAAAGCTTTAAGTTTAAAATCTTGTTTTAAGGTCCTCCGAGCTATTGACCTCGACATGTTCATTTGCAGAGCCAATTTCTTTTGTTTAAAGCAAGGATTTTATCGAATTCGTGTACATAGAGCATTAATGGCATTTGTTTTTGTATATTTTACGTCCCTTTCCAATCAGAGAGATTACTAAGAAATGGGGCCAGTTCCAACCACGGGCTGCACCCACACCCGTGGAGGGGGCCGAATGGTGAAGAACGGGGATCATTGGGCCGGTCCCAGAACTCCGAAAAAACTTTTTAGGAGATGCCGGCCTCAGGAAGCGAACCTGGGTCCTCCTGCTTGGCACATCAACACGTTATCACTCGGCCATCCGACCGCCAAAATTACACTGTTAGGGAATGTTAATTACTGAGCCTACTTATCTGGTATTAAGCATGGAAAAGATCAATGTAAATACAAAATACTAATATATTGCACAATATGTAAATCCGATCAATACATTAAATTAATTGGATAGATTATTGATCAGATTTTATAATATACATTTTTCGATCAGAAATTTAATTATTAATCTATGAAATGATTATTTTATAATGTTGAATAAAGTATATGATTTCCGAAAAAGAAAGAGAATTGAAGATTTCCTGAAATTTTGCTCTCAGAAAAGAGTGCTAATGTACTTTTATCGTCAGGTAGCTTGTTGGTAAAAGTGTTATTATCGCCACTGATTGGAAAGTGGGATCATCTGCTAACAAAAAAACATTATCATTTCCCAATAAGCTATCTCGACAGAGCAATATATTCTATAGACCATAAGCCCACAATGCATTAAAAAATAAATTTTATCACATCGTTTTAATAAATTCATTAAATATAATAAATATATAATTAAAAGATACCAAGTTTCTCATCTGAAATATTAAATGTTTGTTTTAAAAGATAAGTTAATAGAAAGATTAAAGGAATTAAAAAAGATGATAAAATACATTTTCTTAATAAATATGAGAAGCTCTTCCTGTTTTAAAGCAAAGATGGAGAACAAATTTCGCATGGGCAAAAAAATTTTAAAATTATATAATGAGTTTTAGATTTTAAATATAATGAAATTTTATTTCATAATCCTGAAATTCGGTTCAAATATGATGTAATTTGTTATTAAAAATTATAACATTTATTATTTTTTAGCCTGGATTCTGTTTTTATACTGACTTTTTTGAAATTTTTATATATAAAAATTTAATTTTTTAAAAGTAAATTTAACAGATGTATCGACTAAAAAATTAATAAAAGCGAAAAACAAAAGAATTCGATATTAAAATATAGCATGGCACTGGTATAAAGAATTTGATTCACCTCGCCATCTACCGATAAATTATTTAAAAATTTCTTTTATATAAAAATAATTTAATTTCGGCCGTATTTATGCACTGGCATAAATTTTTCATCATCTCATAAGGATAGTGGTATCATTTTAGATAGTAAACCTTCTTTTAAATATCACGTTGCGCGAATTTTTATTCTAAACCAGGTTTTATACGGTAATATTTATCTGGTATAAATGATATACAGTAAATATCTTTAAAAATTGAATTGGTGCCATGTTTATTTCAAAAATTGGATATTGTTAATCAATCCACGCAGTCGCTTCAGATTATCACGTAGTTTCGATTATTGTATAAACAATTCTATCCGTAAAGCGCTGCTACGAGATGGCGCTTTCACGACGCCATTATGTTGCCGACAGTGTCAGGGCTTCCAACCATTATTTTTTCATTCCGGTTTAGTAAAAATATATTTGGCTCGGTTCCGGTTTTTCTTCCGCCAAAAATTACGGATTTTTTTCGGTTCAGTTCCGAGTGATCAATTTTTTTAATTTTTTTACACGTCTTCGTTTCAATTAAAAATAAAGTTTCTACAAGAAATCAAAACATTTTATTACTTTCTTTTTATAATAAACATATATAAAATGATATCACATTGATCACCGCATGTTTTATAATTTCGTAAACCTAAACGAATTTTAATATTTACAAGAATAAAACACGAAGTTAGAAAAATACTATAAATTACGATTTATGGCGTAATTTCATTTAATTGATAAACGAAACATTTTTAACCACTCAATAAATAAAATTTTTCATATATGATATTTTTATTTATAATTTAAACAATTGAAAGTTGCCTCTAATTATTAAAATATCTTCTAACATATTTTGATTCAAATTACTTCTGTTTTCTCGAAGAATAAATCTTAAACCCGAGAATGATCTTTCAACACTAACTTGTGTGGCTGAAGTTCCTAAAACCACCATGGCAATTTTATATAAATGTGGATATGTATTTTTATTTTCTTCCCAGAATTCTGAAACATATTTTTCTCTTTCTAATCTTTTTATATTGTCAAAGCTATTCTATACGAATTCAATCCGCATCCGTAGAAATAGAGGATCTCTGTGACTGCATAACTCTTTACTTCTTTAAAAAAAACCTCTAAATCGTCTACCGTCTCATCGGACGTTTCAGTTTTAGTAGATGATTGTCCTTTTTCATTTGTCATTGAAACTAAATTCTTTTGTAAAAAGTAATTTGTTCCAAATATTTTTAAATGTTGAACAGTCTGCATTTTTTGTGAAGAAGTAAAATTTGATAACGCGGATCCAATTAAACTACTACTAGTATGCATTCATTTTCTAATAACGATATATCGCCATTAGATAATTGATTATATAAAATATCTGCAAAGAAATTTTCTAAATTTCCATATTTTTATTTTAAATTCGATCCAAATTCCGAAAAAAATCGCTTTTCCTATGTGATCTTAAGCCAGACTGAAGGATTATTTATCTCCCACCACGTAAATTTTTCATATTTTGATCTTCCTATTTTTTAATGATGGAAGATTAATTTTATCGTCGATTATGGCAATAGTTTTAATGTAACGATTAGATTTTTACATCACCTATTTCAATTGTCTCCATTTCAACAACGATTAGATTACCACCTGCATTTGTTTATACCTTGGTTTATGCTTAATGTCCGCATAGTAATGGCGGCCAGGTGACGTCACAACCAATATGGTAGCGCCCTCATGTAGCTCGGTAGAATTGTCTATACCGTTATATATATTTTTAACCAGGTGAAGACCGATAGTGACGCGGCCAAAACTTCAAATGTTAAAAGTCAAGTCAACGAAAGATTTAATTATCGGCTATGATATTAAACTTATCGATTTTACTATGGATGAATCTGATTTTATTAATCAAATTTATATAAATATACCACGTTTATTTGCTAGGAAATGACAGCTATGTAAAGTACAAAATTCTTTCGGGAGCGGGTCAGCCAATAATTATTATCTCACGCTCATTGATTTATCTTCATTAGAAGAAATTTGTGTGTACTTCGATTTTAAGTTTTATTGTAAGTTTATTCTTTAAAAGGCCTATTTTTTCGTTATGTTCTTCCGTTATCTGTTGTTAAATGGATCTGGGGACTACCTACTGTTTTTACGTTTTGTATAAACTTCTGGTAAATAAATAAATAAAATCGATTCAGTAGTTCTAGTAACATCGAGGAATATCGATAAATAGTATACGCTATGTTTACACATATATAGCTATATATATATACATACAAACATTCGTAAACACTTGTCCCAACGCATTTTGTGCGGAAATGGCGCTAATAAGTATCGAGCTCGGGACAGAATCATTCAGTATTATTAGTTTAGCTTATGAGAAATAAAAAAAGGTATTGATTTAATCATTTCTGTCTACTTTTATTTTAGAAAGTTTTACCTTTTTGCCTGGTTGAACTGTTTTCCATCTTTTCCACTCTGAAAGGGGAGTAAAAGGATAAGGCGAATGGAGGTTGCTCTTCCGTCACCACCATAACTCGCCTAACCATCCGATTTAAACGAAATTACACTTTATGATCCGGTAGCCAATCGAGATTATTGAAAACGATAGATATGAGTGAAGTAATAAAAGATGTTCTCATATTTTGAGGCAGTATTTCTTTTAAATATTATTCATTTAAATGAAATCGGTGTGTTATACGCGAACAATTTTAAAAATATATACAAATACAGTAAACTCCTGTCTAACGCGACGAAAAAATTTCGACTAGTACTATACAACGCTATAAACAGTCCGGTATAACGCTTAGCATAAATTTTTTTTAACGTTACTTATAATATCCATTGATGTAATAAAAACCAAACGATGTTTATTTCGTTTCCATGACAACTTTACCACTTTTTCGTCGTGTTATACGAATCCGCGTTTTCGGAATAGTTGTTATACGGAATCTACTTGTATATAATATATTTTAAAATTTAGTTACCTGCATTCTGTTTTTATTTTTTCCTTTATTAAAAGAAATTGTTTTTAAAACAAGTTAATTAACATTCTACACATAATAAAATCATATTCGAAACTAACGCGCGTCTCATTAGCGATATGTGATCAGTGCTGGAACTCAGAGACAAGTTTATATTTGCATAAAAAACATCTGATGATGCGTGTCTCGTATTACGCGATTTCTATTATAATGCAAAACGTATCCCCACGTTGTAGATACTGTTTTTTCTTAAGTGAATAATATTGACTACATATCTATAGGCTTAATTTTCTAATAAAAATATGAGAATTTTATTCTAATTTCACCGTATTTACGCCAATTATCATCCCGATGAATGGAAAATCTGTATTTTTTATTCTATTTTTGAATGGAAAGAGTCAAAAAAGAAAATGTATACACGATATCTCGTATTAATATTTGATTTCAATAAAGTTCGCATAAATGATCGGGATCGACTGGAAGATATTCGATAATTTTGAATAGGATATTCATAGAGAAGTAAAATCGAACGATGCAACGATCCATTCATCGCTCTTTAGCTAACTTGTTTTCTATCAGAAAAACAAAATAATAAATATACCTGACAGTTATTCGACGTGAAACTTGTCATTTAATTTTTGTTTTTCGCTCGATTAGATGAATAGATCCGTTACTGGACGGTGGCTGCTATTCTTTCAAACCTTCTCCATAAAAGATATTGTTATGCTAAACACGCTTTTCTAATTTGACAGCATTCGAGGAAAATTTATCCACGATAATACTTGACCTTTAAAAATATTCCTTATAAATAATTGTTTTATTTCTCGTACTACCAGTCGATGATGAATACTTATACATTTATTAAGACTACCTTATTTATACAGAATGTAAATATTTTGGATAGTTTCGATGAATAGAAAGTAAAAATCTGTTATGAAAATGGCAAATAAATGATCAGGAAGTGTCATTATATAGACAGCTGGCAACTTTATCTGTTGTATTTCGTCCTCCTAGATAAAAAAAAGAAAAAAAATTGATATCCCTGAATTAAGAAAAAGTAAATTTCAAATATTTAAAAATAAATTTAGGCATTGTAAATGTTTACATAAAATATCATTTTTTAAAAAATATTTTGACGGGCTATCGATGTAACAAAATTTTATTGCGTGGTTTGAGGAAAAATATCATTCATTTAAACATACATTTTAGACAAGAGTTTTATTTCGACTTAGTTATTTCATTGCGCGGTATTAAAATGTATATTCGTGTTATTATCTATCATTTCATAGAAAATATTAAAGCCAATTTACTTTCCATCAATATTGTTAGCGTGTCGATTTTCGGCCCTCCGTATTATCCCAGTCATTTCTGGAATGACGAAGACAATCCAGAAATGACTGGGACATGTTCATTCGGAACATGTTCATTCTTTCCCACGTGTTTAATTCTGTTTATAATGGCTACTTGGCCATCATTCGCATTTCTTTTGACCGTTTTTGTATCGTATCTTTGTATTAATATTAGTTTCAACATTAAATCAACTGGAAAGTTTAAGTTATTATTGGGAAATTAATAACTATTCGTACTTTCATAGCCATTGTCTTAGTGTTAGTCAGGAATAGGCTATCGAGATTTAACAGGTTTAATTTTTTTATATTGTGTTCATAAAAATTCTACTAATCAATTTAAAAAAAATTATATCAAAAATTTTAAGACTACTGCGTATGTTCATTTTTTATTTTATAAAAATTTCTAGGAAGATTTGTTCCTTCCCTTGTTTAGGTCTTGGATGGAATTTGTCCAATTTTATTGTGTATGCAATATATATTTTAAATCATCTTTGTTTATTTATTGTCGTATACAGTATTTTGTTGGAAGCAACTTTCTCCTTCTGCAAACGGAGCTAAATAAATGAATATATGTATAGAAATCCATAAAATTTTCCGGAAGTTTCCAGATTTATTAATGGTAATTCTTATCAATCAAAAATCTGAGGGGCGCTAGTAAATTTTCATTTTGAAAATGCGGCCGAGAGAAAAAAAAGTTTGAGAACCTGTAAGGAATGTCGTCTGATTGAATTAAAGACGAAAGAAAATTTAATAATTCAGATGAAGATAAGGTATAAAGAAAAGCATAAATTAATTAATCTTAGGAAAATGATGCGTTCGATTTGACGATAATTAAACTGGTCAACAAAAATAAACTTTTTTCTGTTAAATAGAAATGTAAAGGCGATTCTTATAGCAATTTTTGCCATGATTTCAAATCTGTTAACCAAATTTTTCTATCAGGCACAGTTTTTGAGCAAAATATACTATATTTTACGTGTACTGTGTTTTTATCCAAACTGCACGCGTTATGGACTTTCTGCTCGAAGAACATAACATTCTTTTTGAGAGCTCGACGATAATCAGTCAACATTCTTGGGCTCCATTTTCTTTGGTAGCGCGTTTCCAAAATATATATTTCCTGGTGGAAGCGTTCCTCATGTTTATGGAAAGAGGAGAACGCTTCCTCCAGGAAATAAAACAATCGAACGTTCAAACAAAAAAACTGAAGCCTGATAGATAAATTCTGACTTCATACTGAGAATCAGCATCTACAAACACACTGGTAACAGTGACAATTGTTCATTTAACATTTTCATTGTTGATTGTGTTATTTAATCGGTGATCACTCCAATCGAGAATTACGTCATCATTTTATTATTCAAATTATAGTTTGAATGGAAAAGATTATTTTAACCCGTCAATTATTTACGAGATACGTGTTGTTATAATCACGAAAACGCAATTTTTAAAGTCATAACAATCATAATTACTTAATATACATCGATGTTATTAATATATAATAATACGTTACTAACAATACG
>WUQG02457522.1:0-12557 GCA_011317285.2 Androctonus mauritanicus
TTATTTTACGCCCTTCCTCTCTGAGGGCAGACCTCAGCTCTCTTTTGCTGTGCATGTGCCTTTTCCGCACCTGTAAGTCTAAATAATGCCATAGGTTCTCTATAGGGTTTAGGTCTGGTGATTGTGGGGATGTTTTTAATTGTTTTTCACATTTTATAGTAACCATAGCCTGGTAATGTTTGCTGAATGTTTAGGATCATTGTCCTGTTGAAAATGGAAAGAGTCTTAAATGACCAATTTTGTTGCTCTAGTCAACAAATTACTGCGCAATATATCAACATAATCTCTAGCATTCATATTCCTTTCAATGAAGGTCATATTGCCAACTCCAGAATAAGCCATGCACCCTCAAATCATGACATGACCTCCACCATGTTTTGCTGTAGGCTTTAAATGTTTTGTTTGGAGGAATGTGTTTGGTTTGCGCCATACATATTTATTTCCCTCCGAACCAAAAATGTTGAATTTACTCTCATTTGAAAATATCACGTTTTGCCAAAATTCTAATGGCTTGTTCATGTTTGCTTAGGCAAATTCCAATCTTTTCTTCCTGTTCATTTCGTTGATATATGTTTCTTTCTGGGTATCTTGCCTCTAATTTGTTTGTCGTGGAAAATATTCCATACTGTTTGGGGATTTACTATTATCCCTGATGTTGATGCGATATCAATGGCTACTTCTCGAGAATTTATTGATGAGTTGTTTTGATACTTCTCTGATTATGTCCTTCCGCTGCCTAGCATTTAGCTTTTTCAGACACCCAGAATGTGGTTTGTTCTCTGTGTTACCGGTTTCTTCCTTTTTTTTAAATCACATATCGAACACTAGAAAAATTCAATTTCAATATATTACCAATATCACGATAATTGAAACCATTTTCATGGTAAGCTATAACCCTCTCTCGAATGACAGTAGAAAACTCGTACATCTTTGCAAAAATTACAAACAAGCCATTACAGCAAAAATTAACCAAATTTGCTGAGCACAAAATCACATAACAAATATTGTCAACTGTCTGGGATTTTTCTGCTGTTAGTTTGCATATTATCATGTTTAACTGTTCTAAAAAACCGGATCTTGTTAGATGTGCAAATACTTTTTTTGTTGTACAAAAATGTTACTTTTGTTGTTATTTCTTACTTTTAAATAAATATCAGGCAAATATTAATTGTATTTGATATATTTGTTTTTATTCTTCTTATTAGTTGTTTTCCACTCATTTTATATACTGATTTATTTATATAAGCAAAATAACTAGGTGTGCAAATACTTTTTGTGTCCACTGTATTTTATGAGAGAATAAAAGGAATATTCTGACTGCTAGCACACTTTCACTAGAAGTTTAGAATTGACTCAAGGATGAGTTATTACAAATGCTTTTTCCATGTGAAAGCTTTTCTTCTTAGAAGATGAGATGCATATCATTCACATTTTGGAAACCATACTCACTTTTTCCTATATAAAATTGGATACTGTCATCCATCTGAAGAATTGGGAATTAATTTTCTCAATCTTCCCACTTAGAAATTATGATGCTTTTCCTAGGAATATTAATATTTGCACAGTTAGAGAGAGACCTTGCTGCTTAATCTCAAATGATTAGAGAATACCATAAGGAATCGACAATATAAAATATACCAAATCGATATTGTTGTTGGGAAAAAATTCTTCGTATCTTCAAAGTGTATTCATAACTTCTATAAGAAAAAGCATTTCAGTAGAAAACTTTTTCCTTGCTATTTTTGAAGATTCTTCCACTTGTCGCAAGCATATCTCATATGAAGTGCATTATCTGGCAGTGAACATGTAATAAAATTTTACTTAAACTTATTTTCTAGAAAGAACAGATAAAATTCCAATGAATTCCATTAAAAATGTAGTCAGTGAAGCTATTGAAGGACATGAAGAATATCATCTAATGGTAGGTACCCTAAAAAAATGATAATTTTTAAGAGATAACTTCTTAAATCTACTCATCTCGTTTCAGGGAATTCAACTTGGACCCACCGAAGCTTCCCGATATTGGATTTACTGGGTTCCAGTGCAATATATTGATGCTATAAAAGATGCAATATTAGGAAAGTGGCAGTATTTTTGATGGTTTTATGTAATACTTGTACAGTTTAGGAACACAATTTTTATACTGTGAAATAAAGCCCTAATTGGCAATGCTCAAACAACAGTTTATCACTTTTTACATTTTAAATTATAAATTGTTATGTATAATTTGGATTGTTTGTATATCAAAATGTTATTAATACAGTGATTTAGCAATGAAGCTTATCAATTTTTAAAATTCAAATTTGAACACTTCCAATTGGAAATTTTCTCTTTTAGGATTTTATCTAAGTCGATCTGTATAAAATTTAAAAATGAACAAAATGATTTAAGTAAATAATTTATTCATTCTTCCAAATTATATTGAGATATTAATTCATGAATCAACATAACCTAAATATATCGAGCACTATGGCAGGAAATTATAAATAACGTATACAACAACTAGTTAAAAGGAGCGCTTTCGATTATTTATTCTAATCATCATCAGCTTCTACAAATAGAACAAAAAATTAAATAATAATAACACAACTAGGTAACTATGGAAACATTCGTTATGGTAAACGTAATTCTTTACATAAAATATACTTTCAATCAAATATACACAAATGTAAAATACCCTGCATCGAACACAAATAACTAGTTTTTAACTAGTTGTTGTATACGTTATTTATAATTTCCTGCCATAGTACTTGATATATTTAGGATATTTGTTAATGGCAGTGTTTACAATTTAAAATCTTTATGAAAACTTATTATTCATTAGTAAGTTTAAAAATATATCAATATTTAATAATTTCAGATATAAATATCTTTTTTTTAAATAAGTAATTTTGATTACTTCTTTATTTATACTTCTTTTCATTCTTTCTTTCTCTGTTTGATTACTTCAATATTACTTTTTTTTTTTTTAATCAGACTATGCTTGTAAGAGCTAATAAACAGAGAATTAATATTTTATTTTTGACATATGCATACACAATTTAGAATTTTTGATGTAATAATCATTTAATTAACAACACCTTGTAATGTTTTAGTTACAACTTATATAATTTTTTTTAAATTCATTTCAACATTCATTTTAACTATTTGATCTTAATGTTTGCTTATTGAAATTTTATATTTTATAGAAGCATATGGAAAATGAATTTGAAATTAATTTTGAATTAGAAGATTTAATTATATATCTCTGAAACTGAATATATGTTTATTTTGAAAAATATTAAACAGATCATAAATCTATGTTTATACATGGTGATCATTTTATCATACACATCTGGCATTCTATGTGTAAGAAGAGTAAAAAGAGTACATTTGCTTGTTGTAAAGGGATAAATTGTTGGTGTTAGGTTAGTGTAGAACTGAAGTTCTGTTTAATACTGTAGTAACGAATCCAAGTATTATACAAGACCTGAAACTGGATATTACAAGAGAGATTACATCCATCAACCGTGTGGTTCCATGCAAGATGGCATCCAATATAATCAAGAAGTCTTGTACCTGCCTTGAAGGACAGTATTAACATTTTCAATACCTATTGTAAACAGGTACTGTAAGCCAACATATCGTTTGATATGTGTCTCACTTTGTTTCTATATTAAATACATGATAACAGTGATGTGCACAATAAAATGATCACCTTGCATAAGCATTCATGTTATTATTTAATACTAATAATGAATGGTACATATAACAAAGATAAATACATTTGAAAAAATTTCAATTAATTTAAAAGAATTCATTAAAATAATTTTTGGATAAAATATGATAATTAAAAATGAATATGTAATATAAAACATAATAAGAATGAATTTTTAAGAAAATAAGAAGAGTAAGTTCAAGAAAAGCAACTCTTATTTCTAAGCTTTTTCAAGAGGAATTGTCTTTTGTCAGCAGATTCTTATATTTTGAAAAAATCTGCAGAAAACATCACTTCCAGAATGATTTAAATATACCAGCACAGTCAAGTTTGTGGATTGGTTGTCATGTATTTACTTTGCAATCAATCCCAATGTATATCAAAATCCTGTCATCAAGCCACAGGTTGACAAGATTATATAGATGATGTTAGATGGTACATAGAGCTAGTAGCAGAAACTTTCTCTAACATCCTTGAAGTGCCTATGCCCATAAATAAAGCACTATGCCCCAAGGTGAATTCCCCCTATATTTGCCATAGCATTTCCAATGTTTCATGTGCACTTTTGCCTAATTACTAGTAAAATTTTATGTTGGTATGTTGTTCAAACTAGAATATTTTTCTGTTTGCCACTGGCTCTATGCAGTAATTCATATAAACTGCCCTTGCTGCCAAACAATTGCAAGTCTACTGATATCCTGCCAGCTGTACAATGTCAACACCCATGGCCTGATGACAGTATATTGGGATATACCAGTATGTATTGGGATTCACTGTACAGTGTCATCAAACAATGGCTAGTCAATGAACTTTTTGACTGTACTGGTATATTTTCCTTTCATTTAATGAATATTTCTGAATTAAATATAAAATATCTTTGTTATATATATTAATCTGTAAATGTTCTTTCATATAAATATTATTCTGTATATTAACAGTTATTATTTAGATCTAAAAGAATAAAACATTTATGTTACTTAAATGATTTTGCTAATCATAAACAAATATAAAAGCTTTATTCAAATTTCTATATAATTTCCTTAGTAACATCTTATCTGATTATAAAAAAATCAAACTATGTGACAAATTTTATGAATTTTATAAGCTTTTATAATTCAACCCTTTCTTGTTATTCAATATCCAATGATCTTGAGTAAAATATTCAATTTGCATAATTATTCAATCATTAAATAATTATTGTATTTTTTATTTAATTGAAGTGCATTTTTAATAATTATTTTTTAATTTAACAATTTTTTATTAAAATATAAATATTAGTGCTTTCAGATTTATTTTATTGTTTTTTTTCTTTTCTTGTTGAAATATAAATTTTAATAAGTGGAATATTTAAAATTTTAATGACACACTACTGATCATAGTTGTACTTTGTTTAAAAAACAAAATACAAACATTTAAAACTATTTATCATGTTCTGTAAATCTTTTATTAAATCTTATAACAATATTTCTACTGAATAATGCTAAAACTAAATTACCAATCATATATCATCAATTAAAGTATCATTACTACAGCAATATAATGATACTGTTAATAATAATTCAACAATAACATTTTGCAAATAAAATGAATAAGATTGTATTTTTTAATTTATTCAATTATTTCATAACATTTAGTAATAGATTTTTGTATTTTAATTATTTATAATTTACTTTCAATTAATTAATTTATAATATTTATTCAAAATTTTCTATATCTTTTAATGATATCATATTTCTGAGATATGATAAAGGTTTGAGTAAGAGCTAAACATATTTCAGCATTTTTCAATTAAAATGTTTCTAAATTATTAGTAATTAATCTTTAATCTTCTGATTGATGAATTTATTTTGTTAATAATAATATTTTTCATTTATTCTTTTGTTTTAATATTCAATGTTTATGACTATTAGATCATCATTTACTACAGATTTATTATACAGTATATCTTTGATATATATTTTATATATATTATATAAAATAATTTCATTTAAAATTGTAACTTTTTGGAACTGAAGACTAATTAAAAATATTTACATTGGAATTAATGTTAACTGAATTTTTCTTCTAAAAAATTTCATGTAATGAACTGTTTTCAAGGAATTTCATATATTGTTTTTACAAAAGGATATCTTATTATATAATAAATGATATATATAAAATGATTCAGAAACAAATAGTTGCAGAAATGGATTTATATATTATTGATCATTAATAAAATTCAAAGTTCATTTTAATGTCATCAAAAATATATCTCATAAACATCATTTTAAAACAAAAGTTCTAATTTGAAATTTTTAAGCCATAATTTAATTAAACCAAACCTAACTTTAATGAATATATTTATTTTTTTATGATATACATATATAAAACAAAAAAATTTTCAAACTTTACAGTGTTGTAGATTTTCATATGTTTTGCAGTGAAGTACAGAACAAATATATTTTAATAACTTAGAAGATCTAATTTAGTATAGATTACTAATCTTAAAATTTAGGAACTAACTATAAAGAATATCTGTTTGTCTGAATAAGCCAATTTCTACTTTTCAATAAAACTTAAATAAATGAAATATTTTCAGTTTCCTAAAGGGAATAATTAACTCCTTGATTAATAAAATATTAAATTCTATTGGTTGAATGACAACATACTTATCTATTAATTAATTATTATTTAATTATTTATGTAATAAAATAATATCTGTTTTAATCCGATTATAAATCATACACTATATTAATTCTTATTGTAAGCTTTGATAGCATACAATAATTAATAATTTGCATTAATTTGCATTTGATATGCAATTTAATGCAAATTAATAAAGTTTAAATGATAATATAATAATCTAAAAATATTAGAATTTAATAAATATTATAATTCCCCCATTAACAATTTAGATTTGAAATTCAGCTATATAAGTAAAAAGCTTGATTTAGACTATTCAAAAATATTGAAGAAATAAAAATCATGTATTGAAAAAAGCATTAATTAAACAAAAAGAGAAAAATATAAAGAATAGCTATTTGAAAATTAATAATGGATTATAGAAATTTCATCAATAATAATCAGTTAATTATGTATTTCTTATATAATTAGCAGACTATTATGTAATATTTCAAACAAAATATTTCTATTAAATATTCTGACTATAAAATTTATTTTTCATCCTTATTATTTTTGCTTTTAGTTTTACTTTCATCTATTTTTTACCATGAATATAATTTTTAATAAGATATATAGAATCTAAAAAAAATATAAAAATTATTATTATTATGTTTGATGAAAATAATTTCTTTGAATATGGTCTACACAATATTAATATATTGATACTTACATAAACAAAATAAAAATAATCTTACATGCAAAACAGCATTAAAGAAATCTAATTAGAATAATATTAAATTAAAACAATAACTAAGAATAGATTAACTGACCTAGAAAATTTCAAAGAACATTTAAATGTAAGATTTCTCTATTGTTTTTATTAATCTTGTTCCCTTTGTACATTATTATGAATATTATAAATTTATCTTTACAAAAAATTGAATTCAAGAGAAAAATAAGTTTATTTAGTGCTTTTTACTATTATACTGCAATAACCAGTGTCTAATACATCCAAAGAAATAGTATCTCTGTTGATTAACTGAGCCTGAAGAGGATGTAATGTTATGTTGAAAACGTTTGCCTAATAAAGAATAGGAAAACTTTAGTACCACACTGCAGTTAGAGCTGTTTTCTTTGGATGCATTTATTTAGTGCTTTTGACAAGCAAATCTATATTCAATACAATAGAAATAGAATAACAAACTAATTAAAATATTTACATATATAAAATATTTACATAAATAAATGCATAAATATGAATAATATACTATCTATATATGATATTATGTACATCATATTTTATGAATTAATGGTAAAAATAAAAAAAAAAATTAATTAAATAATAATAATAATAATAATAATGATAATGATAAAATTACAAAATAATTATCTGTTCCTATTCATGTCTCCAGAGTCTGTGCTTTGTGAGGTGGAATAAACTTCCATAAAGTGAATAATGTGTATACATTTCAATGATTAATTATTATCTGATAATGCAATTGATTTTCAAAAATAGCTAAATGAACTTACTTTTTCTTGAATTTGATTTTTTAGAACTAGATTTATGGTCTATCATGTTCAAAAACAAATTGTATTCTATTATTATTCTTACAAAAGATTTATTTATATATATATATATATACCTAAAATTCTAAAAATTATTTCCAGGCAAAATATAATATTTAGAAAGCATTAAATAAAGAATTAACTATTAAGATCTACAGAAACAAAATAAAATAAAATAATCAAAATTTTTTTTTAAATATGAAAAAATTTTTAAATTTAAAGAAATATGGATTAATAATTTGGTTACTAAACTCAAAGCCACTCTATTACATCCAACTTTTATTTATCAAAACAAGATATCTTAATTCTTTTCAACTTTCTCTATTATGATGTCATTAATTATTTTGCAATATACAATATATATAAGCTTATAAGCTAGCACAAATCCATTATACTGCAATAAACCCAAGACTATCACAGTTACTACAAGCACTAACTGCAGTAGGTATGTATAAGCTAGATGGAAATATGATTTTTCTTTTACCAAACTTCTAAAAATCAATGGATATTGAATTTAGATTGGATTGAATTAATAAATAAGAAGATAAAGCCTTTAATAAATTATAGGTTTACATAATATTTCTTAAGAATTTTGAAATAAAAATAACTTTTTTTAAATCAGCATATTTTTAATTATGGCAGAAAAAACACTTTATTCCAGATAAACAAATACCATATATCATAATAAATTTTAAGAATTTTTATTTCCAATTCTATTGTTAAAATAGCATAAAAGAATAAGAATGGAGAAAATATTTTTTGCCTTTTTTTAAAGTTTTTTTTTCTACATTTGAGTTACAAAAAATATTTTTTCTTAAATTCATGGTTTTTGATAGCCTTATATTTAACTTAATATGATAATAAATGCTTCAATTGACTATTAGTATCAATATAAACAATTGATATTAATAATCAATGAAAAACTTATCATGAGTATATAAAAACTTACTTTTACATCTTTTATTATATAAAGTTATAAATACATATAGTGATTTTCATGTATAATGTTAATGAATATAAAGTAATGGCCAATATAAAGAAAACTGACACTCATATATATATATTGCTAATTTTCAATTGCATTTTAATAATTTAAAACTTTAAGAAAAAGATTTAGAAAATATTGAAAACAATGTACATTAAAATATAGTAAATTTATGTTAACTGCAAGTAAAGTAAATTCATAGAAAAATATCCAATATATATATTAAATATATTTATAAAATTTAATAATCTTTGAATAAAGTTGATTAGAGAATTCAGTCAAAATGATATCATACAAAAATATTTATTTCATTTATTATCAATTTCAAATATCAATGTACTATTTCATTTTGTTATAGATTGAAGATATTTGTGTTCTCTAGACAATTTATGTTAAATTTTATTAATGCCAAAATTTAAATTAGAAAATTAATTTAATTGATATCGTTTTCAAATTAATCATCTTAATAATGATTTAATACAATAAATAAATATGCATCTTATATTAAAAGCAATTTCAAGTCATAACTGATAACAAGTATATTTGAATATGCCTCCGAATTTTTAGGATCTATGACATAATCAAAATCTTTCTGAGAATAATCTCTCTAATTTGTTTTCAGCAGTTTTGGCATCTTCATCAGCAAAAATTATTACCTAATATTATTATTAACAGTTTGTTTGTTTAATAATAAGAATATTGATAATTAATGATGATTATTTAAACAAAGTCCATAACAAGCACTTTTAAATAAAAATGCTAATAATGATGAAACGTTAATGATTGAATAAATAATGATGAGTAAAATTTTTTTTACTTATCATTACTATCAATACATATAGCAATAAAAATGTAAATAACATTTTAAGTTCTACTTACTCATCATCAACTCTAAATTTAAATATAATAAAATTTTAATCCATAAATAGTTTATCTTCAATTAGTTTTCAAGTTATTATAAATTTATTCTAAGATTATTCTTATATAAATTCAAAAATTTAAAGTTTTTCATGAAAAAACTTTAAACTGCTAAATTTATGTAAGAACAATCTTAAAAAGATTGAAAAAAGTAATTGAAAATAAGCTGATTATGTTCTAGAATTAAGAATTTCTTATATATAATCTAAACAGCTGATATTTACTTAATAGAGCTAAAAATGTTATTTATTATACTTTTATTGTTGTTTGAATTGATATCAATGACAAATAAAAGAGAATAAATTTGTATATCATGCACAAAAAAGAAATATTACTGATGAAGGAGTAAAACATTATGAAAATTCAAATTATTATTAAATATTGAAATTATTTTGCAGAAAGCTGTGATGATTAATTTGATTAATTTCTATAATATATAAAATATAGTGTGTGTGTTTTTATATATACAGAGTTTTTCTTGAAACCGAACAGTCTGATTTTTGGCATTGAGCCAATTCTGATGAATATATCACATCAGGAATCACTCACTATGAAAATTTATTTTATATTTTTAATTCTAATGATATTTATTGATTATTGCATCCAAGAAACAAACAACGATTTGACACACAAGATTATCAAATTTTAATACTGGTGTAATTACACATTTGAAAATAAATACATAGCTGAAAATTTACATGAAAAGATATGTGGCAAACAGAAATTATTTCACAGACTTTTTGTGTATTATACCAGGAAAATACATAAAACAGTGTTCCTGATAGGAATCAGTGCAGGTCCAAAAAAGACATAAATAAAAATACCAGTAGAAACAAAACTGAGGAAATGAAAATCATAAATAAATTTCAATAATATTGTAATATTATTGTCGTGGCCATTTTGAACAGATTCAAATCAGTGAACATTTTTGGTGGTTACGCGTGTGTGAAGAATCGGCAAACCCCAGAAGAGCAGGAGATGGCTATAAGCGGCCAAGGAATAGTCAGTTTCAGACCAATGGTCAAGACGATAAGTTCCATCAATTACTGGTGCACTCAAGGGTATTTATTCTTTAAGTTTTTTTAATTTCTTAACTATAGTTAAAATTCTGTTTTATAATTTATCAGTGTATCTTTATTTATAGAATATTTTACACTTGCAATGTGACTTTCTTGCACATGACAATAATCATACAATTTTACAGCAGGTGTTCAAAGTGCTGTCCCATTTCTGCAGAACAATACCATAGTCTATTTCAAAACTTTGTCATAGAATTGGCAATTTGTTGCGAGTGATTTCAGCATTGGCATGCAATTCGATCTTGTTTTCATGTTGTTTCTCAAAGATGAGTCGCTTAAGGTGGCCCCAGTAAAAGAAATCAAAAGGATTCAAATCAGGTGATTATATATAAGTACAAGAGGCAGCCGAAAGTGCTCCTCTCGTATAGAAAAAGGATATTGGACTGCTTGCAAGTGCTAAAATTTAACGTACTTCTATAGAATACTCTGTGTAAAGCAGTAAAGTATAGAAACTTCAGGTGATTATGCAGGATATGGAATATTTGGACTATTTGTTTCGATCCAGCAGTCGGAAAACTCTTCGTTCAGATACAGGACAACATGGGCACTGTTATGTACTGGTGCTCCATCTTGAAGAAACCATATATCTTCCTATTGCGACATAAAAGAATAATACGAATTATTACTTGTGTATCATTTTTAATGAAATTACTGTACCAACAAAATCCTAAAAATAATAAAAATACTGGTGGAACAATTTCATATAACATACCTGATTTCCCAATTGCCAAATTGCAGGTAAAATGCGATTACATAGTAAAGACAGACAGACATCTTGGGTGAGTCAGTCTGAAATAAAAAATGGCCCAATTACTTGGTTGCCCACAAGTCCTGCCCAAACATTTACAGCTTTTTGATATTGTGTACATATAGCTAACGTCTGGTGTGGATTATCCACTGCCCAATACCAAATATTTTGGCAATTTGGAGTGTGATCAATGTAGAATGTAAACTTATCTGAAACAATCAGCTTGTAAACCAGATTTTCATCATTGTACAATATGTTCAATATCTTCCCACAAAATAACATTCTTCTATCATCATCTCCTGGAAGAAGTTCTTGATGGCATTGGTTTTTGTATGGGAAGAAGTTCTCTTCTCTTAATACTTTCCAAACAGATTATTTGCTGATGTGCAATTTGTGCACGATTGAGGTGCAAGAAATTCTGGGTGGTTTAATTATGGATATACAAATTGCAAGTTTTTCTTCCTCCAATAAAGCTCAACTTGGGTAATGAATGGGCACCAAATCTGGATTGGCATTCCCATCTTTTTCAAATTTCTCAACAACAGATTTTATTGTCGACAAGAATGGAATTGGCCTTCCAGGCTGCAGCAACGCAAAATGATCTCTCATGCACCTGTAGGATAAGTCTGAATTATGTGCCTGAACCATTCATACTTGTTCAGTAATGCTGTAAATAATATTTGGCATTTTTAAAAATTTTTGAATTACAGCCAACAAAACCTATCTTTTATACATCTGCATTTCTACACTGTTGCTGTAGCAATAACAGAATATCTGTTTGCCACACATCTTTTCATGTAAATTTTCAGCTACTTATTTTCAAATGTGTAATTACACCAATATTAAAATCAGATAATCTTCAAAGCACTAAGGCAGGACTTTTAATTTACTGGATAAATACAACTTAAATAAAGTAGCGCTTTCGATTTTTATTAAATCATCATCAGCTTTAACAACAAAAAA
>WUQG02457533.1:0-12557 GCA_011317285.2 Androctonus mauritanicus
GGCCGACGCCACATAGTTTTGCGAGATCTATAAATCATATGAAATCATCATTGTGAAAAAAAAATTTTTAAATTTTATAAATGAAACTATGATAGTTTTATTTTCATTTTCAATTTTATTTCAAAGCTAAATGTATGCATCCAAAGGTCCGCATGTGGCTCGCGAGCCTCAGTTTGTCGATCCCAGTTCTAGAAGATCTGAAATTATGTAGGCCTATCTATTGTCTGATAATAGATTTTGATCCATATTTACTGCTTAGCTATAATAATCACCAAATGATAATTATAGTATATAATCAATGGAAAATTTACATAGCATCCGTAGTGTGAATAAGAAAGAGAATGTGAAGTGCGCATTAGTTTTTGACAGTCGATTTAAATTAATAGATTCTATAATGGAGCGAAATCTGAATCTTTGACATTTGAACCTTTAAAAATCAAAAGTTTTTATAAAATTTGATATTTTATAAAAATATTGTATGTAGGTAAATTTTTCTAGAATGTTTTTAAATGCAGATGTCCAAGATAAATGTTGCGAAGGATAAGAATTCGGATTGAATGTGGCGTGTCTTTTCTCACGCCACATGCAACCCGAATTCTTATTGTCATCTCATCCTACCCTTGGAATCTTGTCCCCTATAAAATAAGTCATAATGAGATAGTACAGACAGGTGTCTTGTGAAATTAACCAGAAGACAACATCGAAAGACAATCGAAGATAAACATCTTGCTTTCCCCCGGAAAGGTGAAAGTAAAGGTCGATGTTGTCCGGGCTCAACTATAAGAGCTCTCGTTTTCGGTGTGGTTAGTCGTTCGCGGTCAGTAGATCGTGTTCCGTCGTTAGTCGATCATCGATCGTCTTAATGTTTCCGATTTGTGGAAAGTCTATCCGATCCAATGACATCTTCACCGATTAAGTGATCAGTTCTCCTCGTTTCGATTCAATATGCAACTTTCGGACCTCAACATATCTGCAAGTCACATCTCTGAGAACAGAACTGTGTTATCCGTATTTGGAGTTATATTCTTAGAGCGGAATTGTGTTTTATATTCCTGAAACGGAACTCTATCATTTCCATTAGCAGCAAATCACGCAAGCATAGATGATTTAATTGTATGAATGATATTTTATTTAAGCAGCTAAATGCTTTCAGAATTAAGAAATTCATCTCCATGCTTGTCAATAATTTTATTTAATAAATACAATTGTACAACCGTGACCACTAAGTCCAAAAGAAATATTAATTCTCCTCGATCCAATTCCTGAATTAAATGAATAAAGTCCATCTAAAACATCAACACTTTTATCCAACCAACAGAAACAACAAAGTAGAACAAATTTCACATTTTTCTTTAGTTCCTTTCAGTAAACGTAAGAATTCTCTATTTCGAAAATAAGCAATAATTTGTAAAAATAATTATATCAACAAATCATTGAACTCATTCAGCATTGATTTAGTACTGACGTTTTCGATTTTATTCATCTACAATTCATACTTGGACAATATCGAATGGATTCTTTCTGAGCGCGGATGATGCCAGCCATTTTTCCATGAAAAGGCGGGAAATATCACGTGATTAGAGATGATTGATATAAATGTCATTTTGACGTGTTTTGTCAGTCACGTGATATAGAAGAGTCGCCTCTCCTTTCATAGATATTTTAAATTAAGGAAATTGTTTTTTTTTTTAATTTTTAATAAGCATCGTAATAATGAATTAAAGTAAAATTTATTATTTAAAATTATTTTTTATTTTTAATTTTATATATATATGATTATATACATATTATATGTCTGGCCCGTAGAAGCCCATCCTTCAACCTTCCAGGTAATCCTCAAAATATGTATTGGCTAGCCTGTGGTGCAGTCTAAAATTGTCCGTGTCAGGTATAGAAAATCCCAAATATGGTATGGCGATATAATTTACAAAATCGGAACTTCTGCATTATTATTTTCTTTTTAATAGTCTTACAGATAAAACTGTTTATTATGTATACCAGAAACAAATTTACTAAGAAGAACTAACATATAATATCAGGAAATATACAATTGATATCTTTTGAAATAGCCTTCATAAACATGAATCAATTGTAATATTGTTGTAACATCACTTTCTCAGTTATTGACTAATTGTTAAATGCTGGGCAACTACGTATTCTATGCAGAGGGGAGAATTTATATGTAGCAGTTTGAGATTCATTCTGTTGCTTATGAAATTAAAAAACATGTTCCAGATCAATGGATTTAGACTAAGAAACAGTATTAGTTTGTAATCTACAGTACAGTAGTAACAATAAAATAAATTTCATAAACTTGAAGAACTGAAGTAGGGGAAAGTAGCATAAAGTGGCCATTCTAAGCTATATTTATTTGTAATTTTTTTCCCTTAGCTACTACATATTTAATATTTTGATAGAATATACTGTATTTAATGCAGTGTCAATAAAATATATTATTTTTTATATGCTTTGCTCTATTTTCATTAATTTTTATTTTATTTCTACTTCTGCAAAATGGCCATTTTACCCGATTGGGTTGGGCAAAGTGATCACTGAGTAAACTCTTAACTTTTTAAATGGGAGAAAAGTTCCAGTTTAATGGCAAATAAACAGCAAGGTCATTCTACACTGAGGTAGACCTAAATATGATCAAAATACAATGAGGACAAAAAGCATTATCTCTTCAATAATTTATTTAAAAAAATTTTAAGATAAAATTTAAATCTTTTTCAATTTATTTTCTTTGGCAATCAGATGAACTCTCGAAACCAATATCATCTTTCTGCAATAGTTTAGACATTAACCAGCAGGTTCCTGAAGAATATACAGTAATAATATCCATGGCCACTTTACCCTGCTCACCCCTACAAATTAAATATTTTGGAAATACATGATATTTAAAATATTTTAATCATTATTTAATCTATTTTCAAGTGTTAAAGCTTTTTTTATAAATTAAAGAAATATACTAATAATAATAATAATAATAATAATAATAATAATAATAATAATAATACAGAAATAATTTCAAATATAAATAATTTTTTAAACTGTATCAAAAATAATAAATATAACAAACATTTTTCATTAGACTACTTATATATATATTTGATAAAAATAATTATTTGCTTTGTTTGTTTTTAATATTAAAAAAATATTCATTTACAGTAGAATTCCAATTTTTAAATTGAAGTTCTGTATTATCCAAGGTGAATTATTGTTCAGCTCTTGTTGAATTTACTGTATTTTTTTTTATTGTATGTTTTTATAAAAATTTTTGTAATTTTTCTAATAAAATAGTTATAAATAAAATAAAAAATGTTTTAAATCATTAATAAAAAATTTTTATTGTACAGCTGTTTTATTAAAAAATTAAAAAAACCAACATGAAGTGAGTGACAATTTACTTTTAAATTAAACAATAAAAATCATTATATTCAAAAATCAGGTCTAAGATAAACATAGTATAGTCATCATCATGTATTCAAATTCAGTTTTCTTAATAATAATTTACCAAATCTTCCATGCTGTTTGAGTTTTTGACTATATTACCTCAGATAATCAGACCTATTGTATAATTTTATGAAAAATACTGCATGCTGTTTATAAATATAAATATTTTTTTATATATATTAGAAATAATGAAAACTAAAACTCTGTATTTGTATACTAGAATTTTATATACTTTATTGAAATGGACTAATTTGAAGTAAATATAAAACAGTATATAGTTATATATAGTACATTCATATTGGATTAATTTTCATTCTCTCTTAAAACATAAATGGAACCAAAATTAATAAAATTAAATAAAAAATATTTATATAATAACAATTTATCTCAAATATTTCAGATAATTATAATTTTGATATGATGCTGTTTAACTAAGTAAATAAACTAAATTAACAAATTATCAAATGCAAATTAAATTATCCAGCTAATTTTAAATTTCACAGTCAGTTAATAAATAAAATATACTGTATAAACTCAATTATTTATCATTTTGATCTAGTTTTACAATGGCCCATTAAAGTTCCTATTAGCTTTAATCACCAATTATCTGCTTTAAAATTGTTAAATAAATGCAAATTGGTAATTTAACATCAGTAACAATCAATTAGCATTTATCTACCAGCATTTAACCACCAGTTATTTGTTTTGAAATTGTTAGATAAATAACAATTCCAAAACAAATAACTGGTGGTTAAATGCTAAGAGGAACTTTAATGGGCATTGTAAAATTAGGCTTATATTAGATATCTGAATGAAGAAATATACAGGCAATCTTTACTTACATAGATCCATTCTCATACAAAGTTAATTTTAGTTAATGAATACTATTTGATTAACTGCTTTTTCTACATTAAAACTATAAGTAATAGCACTTCTTACAGTTCTGAAAACTCATAAAAATTCTACTTTTATTTAATAGCTAAAATTTTTAGTAAATTTATATAATTTTCAAGCTACAAATATTCGAAAATAATTTTGAACTTCTAACAGCTTACGCAACACAATACAACAGAATGTTACTAGGGTCACATATTAACTTAGAAGAAATATTGAGATGAAATAAAATTAAAATTATAGTACAAAAAATAAAAATAAAATAAATCATCATGCTACTATAAATATAGCGCTCATATGTGTATATCCCTGAGGGATACATTTAATATAGGTTATGAACTTCTTTTAAAAATATGTTATTATACTTATGAGTCCCCTTTATTATTGATATTGTCCCTTGCTTAATGTCTCTATTGCATAGTTCCATGCTGCAGGTAGTTCTACAGCTGGTTGGTCATTTAACAAATTCTCTCTCCATTGCCTCCTCAATAACTTGATTATCTCTGTTGTCAATGCTTAAGATTTCTTACTGATTGGTTTTATAATGCTGGCCTTGTCCCATTCTATTTGTAAGTCGTTGGTATAGGTTTCTATTGATAAAGTTGTAGTCATTTTCCCCTTGGTAATGTTTCTCTTGTGCTCATCCAATCTCTGGTCAGGGTTTGAGTCATCACCCCTATAGAAAATGCTTGTTGTTGGGTCTTAGTTTAATTTCAGTTAATGAATCAGGTCCAAACCTAGTCTTTCTGAAAAAAAATTGGAGATGTGGGATTTAGAATTGAATCAAGAATCTTCAAAATTGTGTATAATCTTGGAGGATCTTGGTACAATCTTGCTAAGCAATGGCTTTACTGCACAACTTGTGTGTTTATTTTTTACTATAACTATTTTTAATGTTAAGTCTTTATAACCCACTAGTACTATATAATGTATGCACTGACATGCATAGATTTGATTTATGTAGAGTTTTATAGAATTATCCACTTATGTAAGTTGGAGAGCTCCCTATATTTAACAAATTTTTTTGATGTGCATGCATGTTTATATATACAGGGTGATTTGTCTAAAATGTAACAGGCAATTTTCTCCACAACCATGCAAGATAGGAAATTGATTTAAATGGGAAAATATTCATATTAAAATGATCTTTTATGAATCATTATGCTATGATTTCAATAAATAGGCACAATTGAAGTGTACGTTAAAATTTTTGTAATAACGGCATCTTTTTTTTTATCACAACAGAAAATTCTTTTTTCATTAACAAAATTTATTTGAAGCATTTTTCAAATAAACTAATAAATTTTGAGGTACAGAGAGTTTAAAATTCAAGAAACAGGATGGCAATGTAAACCTTCACCCAGCTGCTCAGAGCAGCGAGTGCATTGGTATCATGATCAGCCCAGCAGTGCAAAGAATTGTACAGTATTGCACAGAATCCATTGCAGCACAGTTTGTTTATAAACAAAAATAGAAAGAGTTCTACTGATTCAAACCAATTTTTTTGTTCATTCTTAAAGCAACAAATTATATTTGTTTTAATGCAGCAAAAGTTTGAATCGGCAGAACTCTTCCTATCTTTATTCGTAAACAAACTGTGCAGAAATGGGCTATGTGTGATGCAACTCTCTGCACCGGTAGGTTTGGTATGGAATCACTGCACTTACTGCCTCCAAGCAGCTGGGTAAAGGTTTATGCTGCTTCTAAATTATTAGAATCATCTAGAGTTTAGAGCAATTTTTCTCAATCAGGATTCTACAAGAAGTCAATAGTGATTCAGTGAGAGATCATAATTGAAAAAGTAAGTTGTGCACCACTCAAAAAAGGAAAAGTTGAAATTTATTTCTATCTACACTAGTAATGTTAGATTTAATATCTTTTGTGGGGAGGTGGAATAAAAAAAAATTCTATACTCAAAGGAGCAATGAAAATTATTATTGAATTATTAGATTTACAAGTTAATAATAATGCTCATTTATCGTGCAAACTTGTAATAATTTTTATACAAGAGTTTCCCGACATTAAAAATTATTTCAAGATCAAAAGAGTTGACAAAGGCTGATTTAGAGAGAATGCAGCTAAAGAATGAAAAATTATAGTCAATATAATAATAAAATTATCATGAACAGAAATGAAGGATAACCAAACAATATAGTTATTATTTAAATATATACTTTATATCAAGTCATGAAGAAATAGTGAAAATGTATAAATATAAAATAGATGATGTTTTAATAGTTATAAATAAAATGATCATGCTTAAGTTACTGGAATGCAGAAATTGGAAAGACCAGAAGGAAAATAACATGAAAATAACTTGTTTTCAGTATAAAATGAAGAGGAAAATGAATGACCAAATTGTGATAATATTGCTATCAAATCTCCCACTGTAATCTTATTAAAAAAAAATAGCATAAACAGCTCTTGCATTTGGGAAATATTGTTTTTATTCATCATGAAAAGTTTTTTGATCATCTTCATAACCTACTTCAGTTAATATACAATTCTATAAGAATATTCAAACATAAAATTTAGAACAATATTCTATTCTGTAAGTTTTTCTTTAAAATTTCAAAAAAATTTTAAATTAAAATTGTATAACATTATAATAATTAAATTTGCTAGCTGATCTTGATAATTTAGTGAAACTAGCCCAAACATCCACAGTTTGATTTTTGGTGAAGGCATATTTTTTTGTTAGATAATGTTCTATTCAATTTTTTGTTAAAAATTAGTATTAAAGAATCTGAAGAGGATGTAATACATCGAAAACGTTAGGAAAAATAAACAGAGTTAAAGCCAAACTGCAGAAAGTGCTGCATTTTCTTATATTTAATTTAATTTGTTAGATAAATACATTAAAAATTATTACATAATTACCAATTTACAGATGGTGTCAGTCTTAGTTTAAATTATTTAATATAATTATTAATTCAGAGATAATGTTAACTATTGCCAAAGTTAGCATTATTTCTGAATAATTTTAATCAGAAAAAATTTTTTCTGATTATTAAAATCATGTTTAACTAAGGACTTCATTTTGTAATATTAGATTCAATTATAGATTGTTTTCAATTTGAGATCCCAAGTTTGCAAATTATTTTTCAAATATGAAATATCAAAATAAATCAAAAATATAAATATTAATTGTAATAAATAATTCTATATATTCATAAAAAGCATTTCAAACTGTGTTTATAGCTATAAAATACAACTAGGTTTGTAGCTCTGTTGTCTGCTATGAAATTGGAAAAATCAAAATGGACTTAGAAATGGAAAAGCATGTCTTCTGGCAGTCATGATTTTGTGGGCATATTAAGTAAATGACACTCATTTCCAGATCATGTCTAAGATTGTAATTCATTTGTATAAAGCTCATCTATTTATCAATTGATAATAATAAAGATTAAAATTCTTTAACATTTATATGATATAAATAATTTCATGATTGTTATAATTTTCTTGATTTTAAAAGTTATATTTTCATTTCTTTAGATAAATAAATCATTATTTCATCACAAAACTATTTATTTTATTGAACTTTACATAGTTTTATCATGGTCAAGTTTTATTATTGTAAATAGAGCTCTCATTTTAACATTATATTTATGGGAAATTGAGAAAATTGATTTTTGGTTTAGATGTTTTTATTTTAAGAATGCATTTTAGGAATGGTGAATTTGTAAAGTTGAAAACTATCTTATATAACATTATTATATATAAATATACTAATCATAGTTGGCCATTTAATGTACTGTATGTATACAACCTTTGCAATTATTATTTGTTACAATTTATTTCAAACAAAAGGTTATCCAGAAAAAAAATAGAAAAAAAACCAAAAAATTAATTGATCCAGATAGATTTAAATCTAATGGAGTTATTTATTTATAGGAACATTTAAAGAATATGGTAACATCATATCATAATAAAAGTTCACCAAGATGGCACAAAATAAAAACAAAAGTAAGATGCAAAGCCCTTTAGCAGTCAAAAACTATTCAGAAACATTTTCAATGCACTTGGTGCTTTCCTCAGCTACAAGTGCATTGAAAATATTTCTGAATAAACATTTTCAATGTGCTTGCAACTGAGGAAGGCACCGAGTGTGTTGAAAACATTTCTGAATAAAGTTTTTGACTTAAAAAGTTTGCATCTTACAGCATATCATATTGAGTAAATTAAAACAGTATTTTGAAAATTTATTGTTGAAAAATAAGAAATAAACAAGAGTTTTATTTTTCAACAAGAACAACTCTAAATAAGAAAAACTAATTTTTATATTTGTGTCTTAATTTACTAGTTCTTCAGAAATATATCATCATCATCATCTTACTGGGATATATAATTGATTATCTTTATAATATGTTTTATTTGTTTTCTTCATTGATTGTGCAGATTTACTGCTACATACTATTGATTTAATATGAAGGCAAAACGTATCACCATATGTTAACAATGAATATATCTTTAGTCTAATTATTACTTGTACATCTTTCAAAAACTTTAAATATGCTTCATCTAATTACAAATGATTGCTATTATTTTAGATTAATTAATTCTCTATATAATTACAAAAATATTTTATGAAATATTAATTTTATTAAATAAAATTTTTGGCATAATTTATTTGACAAATTTATTTGTAATTCTGAAAAGTTTCTAATAAATGAATTATTTGTGAAAATAAATCAAATTCTCTGGAAATTAAAATAATCTAATATTAGTGTAAAACACATTATCATAATAAAGACTGCAATTAATTATTTTATTAGAAATTAATAGATTAAAGAATGATCCATTTATTTAATTTTTTAAATAAATGAATTATTCTTTGGTGTATTAATTTCTGATAAAATAATTATCATAATAAAGACTGCAATTAATGTGTTTTAACTCAATAATGTACAATAACTCATTATTAGAAACATTTTGAATTACAAATAAATTTGTCAAATAAATTATGCCAAAAATTTCATAATTTAATTAATAAAGTAAAACTCAATGATTTATATATTATATTTATACTTATGCTTTAATTCAAAAAACTGCTTAGTAGTTATGAACTTTCAATACATCAACTTCAACAAAATTAATATCAGAGTAAAATTTTAGGTTATAAGTAAAATCTATTGAAACTATTCATTCAGATTTCATTAGATATAATTTAATTATCTACAATAATTTCAATATACAAATATTAAATAAAATGCAGAAAAATTAGAGAACTAATTAATCATTTAAATAGATTAGTGCAAACTGTAATTGTTTTTAATGTTTTAATAAAAATCCTTATATATAGTATGTATTTTAAATTATTATTATTTTTTTAATGAAACTCTTTTGCAATTACAATAGAACAGCAGTCGCAAACTCATGGCCTATGACACACACATTATAATTGAAAGAATACATTCAGAAAAAAATCGCAACTATTTTTCATGAAATATTTGAAAATTACTAAATTTCAAAATGTATTAAAAATTAATGGACAGACAAATAGGGATATTTCTGCAGCATGACAATACACTTTGAAGAAAACTTCAATGTTTTAATAATTGTATTAAAATTCAGTAAAACATATAGATTTGTAAATTAGAAACAAAAGTTTTGTATTGAAAAAATTCAGTTATTTACAAAATGGCTTTATAATTTTGAATATGAATTGCAGCATATCAGTAAGGAAATTAATATGTAAATAGTTAAAATAATCAATCCTTCAGATTATCTTATAAAAATTTTTTCCCATGACATTTTTAAATGAGGTCTCCAACCAATCAAAGATGTCTAATGCAGCTTTTCAATTAAGTGAGAATGTCTTCCTTTGAGGAGAATGAATTTGAGACCACTACAATAGAAAGATCTAATAATACTGATATGTAAATACAATAAGATTATATGGATAATACTGATACTTCACAACTGAATTTTGATATTTCAAACCACATATTTTTGAAATGGATCGTTTATATTAAGATTCAATTTCTTTTACTATTTAGCAGATTACTTGATGATAAAAGGAAATTTGCAATTTTAACTTTATTAATTAATTGAGAAAATACAAATTTAATTATTATAAAATTATTGTATATGCTATGGCTGTTCATTTATAGAGATATCTTGAATTTATAACTTTCAAAATATTTTTATTCAATAATCCAGATAGCATTGCTTTGTAAAAAATAAATTAATTAAAAATAATTGAATTCAGCAAATCAGATTCTTCTCTATGGAATAAAACTTAAACTATGAAAAGGTTCCATATAATTTTTCTTTTTCATTGATATTAGATTTATTAAATAATAAAATAATTATTAGGTTTCAATTGTAAATAGAAATTTAATATTTTAGTTGTCATTCTACAAAATAAATTAAAATGTAAACTGATGTATCAAGAAAAAATATTTGCAAATAAAAATCAATTAAGATTGGACAATTCTTACCTTTTTTTTTTTTTTTTTATCTTTTCAATGATATTTTACAAACTGTGCCTAAGTAATATTTAATTCTAGATGTAATAGTAATAATAATAACTTAAAACATCTGTCACTGAAAAGGAATTGAGTGGAAATAATCAAAAAGCCTAGTTTTGACAAACAGTTTTGCAAAAGGTGATTTTGAAAATGTTTTCATATTATTATTATACAAAATTTCATATTAATTAGTATTGCTATATCATCATTTATGGGACACAAATATATTACTTTTTATGGGATTGAAATATAAATGATTCAAATTAAATTTGTAATCTAATATAATTTACTAAATTTCATTCCTGAACTGGTTCCTTCAATTCATGAAAAATTAACGGATTCAGTTCTTAAAAGAAAGAAAATAGCTTAAACTTACAAATTATTAAAATTATGATACAAATTTATAAGATATATTCTATCACAATTATTTTGATATATTATATTTAATATTTTTTATATAATACATGACAAATTAATTCTTCAGATTCAATTAAAAAACTTCTATAATACTAAATTTCAATAATGTTACAATAAATAAAATCAAATTAATTGTTAAATATGCATTTCTTTTTTTATATAGCAAAAGTATATAAAAGAATACTATATTTTAAACATCACATTGTTGTTTTATAAATATAAAATAATCAATTTTAAAAAAGTCTCTATTTTGTAATAGATAATTATTTCTAATCTTCATTGATAGCTTACATTAAGATAAAAATTTAGAAAAATGATTGCATATATTTATTAATATATGTTGTATATTAATAAATATACAACATATAATTAATTTTGCTATATATGATCATGAGAAAATAATTCTGTATCAGTTCAACATTTGCTTATGTTGATTTTATTCAATTATTATCAAAAATATTTTTAATTCAAAATAATATAACTGTATTTTTAATATTCAGTATATTTCTTATACATAAATAAAAGCTTTCAAAAATTGTATGTTAAGATCAATTCAGAGAAATTTAAAAAATTTATCAATTATTTTAAAATTTAGGTTTAATTAAGAAAATTTCTTAAATTATATTAGTGTAAAATTGCTATCTCCTAAATGACTTTAATTATTTTTAATATTTAATTTTTAAATGATTCTCTTCTAATTCTTTACATATTTTTTAAAAGTTTATCATCAATATTAAGATTAGTTTAATTGACTAAATATAACTGAAACAATCAATACATTTTTAACAGATATGCACCTCATGAAAATTTCTATTTAAACTTATGAAATGATAATTTCTGTTATTATATGAAATCTATAAATTATGTAACCTTTTTATTTGCTCATAGTTTTTAATTATAATTTCAAAACTGACAATCATGGAAGATAAACTTTGATTTTCTTTTTGTATATATCATGTAAATTAGAGCTTAGTAAGTCCCTTCTCAAATTTTATATAAAGTTCAATAATAAAATTTTATATTTTATTTAATGTTTTCATTTCATTTATAAACATTCCTTATATTCTGGACAGTCAAGTTGTTTTATAAAAAATAATTGGTATTCAAAGTATTTCATTGCCAATTTAATACATTAAAATACAGTAAAACCTCAATTTTACGGACTATAGAGGGCAAGACTAGTCTGTAAAATCGAAGTAAAATTTTTTTATAAACATTAATTAATATTTTCAACATATCTGTACTAATTAATGTGACTTAGGCCTAAAAACTGTATTATTTTCCAATTTGCAACACTATTTTCCAAGAATTTTTCATTTT
>WUQG02457544.1:0-12557 GCA_011317285.2 Androctonus mauritanicus
CAGAGTAAATAAGGGCGCTAGACTTGGCTCTCATGATATCTCACAACTTTTTACGGATAAAGAGGCACGAGACTTGGTTACATTTTTTACATTTGAAATGTTTTTTGATGGGATGCAATATACAATAATATGCAATTGATAATTTTATTTTTGGCTTTAATTTGCTTCTATATACAAAGTAATCTCAACTATATAGGGCTTATGTAATCCATGGAGGTAGAAGGCACTTTCATGGATCGCTCAGCAATATTTCGATATAAAATTTTCTGAAATTCATATGGATTTTCTGCTGGTAAAATTAGTAAAAAACGTACAAAAACGACCTTAATTTTTGCTCTGAACAGAAAAAACATCTTTAACATAATATTTTTTTCTGTTCAGAAGTAATTTTTTATTTTTATTTTTATAAATTTTATTTCCGCAATTTTAAAATTTCCTTAAAATGGCGCAGAATTCTGATTAGTGATTATATATATTGAGAAAATAGAAAAACAAATTAGTATTACAAAAATTTCTTAAATTTTATAAACTTTATTTAACATATTTTTCTCATAAAATATTAAATTCGGTATTAACTAGATCGTATTTCATGGAATCGTGAAAATGTTTCACCTACAATTAATAGAAAGGAATCTGAAATTTTAAACATAGCCACTTTTGATAAAAATTATTATTAAAAATTGAAATTAAGAAGAAAGAGTTCGTACACAAACTATAAAGCTATATTACTATGTGACATGATTATAATATGCGGCAATCAAAAGAAAGATTAATGCTATCTTTCAGCATTCCGCAGCAGTTTTCAGGAATTTGAGTCATTCCCTAGAAAAATTTATTATTTGAATGAGGAAACAAATCATCTGTCTTCCAGTTGCCAGTTGCATTAATTATTATTGAAAATAAAGGAAATTATGCGCTCATTGAGCACAGTTAGCCCTCGTATAATGCGGATGTTAGGTTCCACAGAAACTCCGCGTTATACGAGACTCACATTACATAGAATAGGTAGAGTTAGGTTTCGAAATCCGTTTTTTTAATTATATAAACAAAATGGCATATCCAACAAAAAATATTTACTACAAAAATATTTTTTATATAAAAAAGTATTAGCCTACATATTAATTATGTATATAACTCACCAGAAAGAGATTAACAATTATATTTTTTATTATGCTTTCCTGGCGGAAAACGAAGATAATTTTCAACAATAAACATTTTGAATGGTAAAAAACTGACTCTACACAAAAGAATATCTATGTATGTACATACATGTGGGCTAAAAGATTAATTCCCCTAATATAAATTCGTAGAGATTCATAGAAATTTGTATGCTGCGTTGTATAAGTATCGTGTTATATGATGGTTTACTATATTTTAAATAGCGCATTTAAAATATTGGTAATGCCAACATTTAAAAATTATTATTTTATAACAGACTTTTAATTTCAAAGATGAGAAAACAATTTTAAGTATTATGAAGTGTGAAAAATGTTACTAATTCAAAGAATAAATGAAAATTTATTTGAACATAATTATAAATTCGTAAATTTAACGTCCATTATTATTATTATTATTATTATTATTATTATTATTATTATTATTATTTATAAAAGTTTTTAATATTTTTTCTCTTTCCAAAACTTTTTACTTTCAATTAAATATTAGAAAGTTTTATTATATAATCAGCGATCCGAGTTGATATCCTTGATGTTTGATCGATAGAGTGATTTATAAAAGGTCGGTCGCATAATACTGGTTATATTTTAAAATTTCTGCAGTTACCCAGCATTGCAGTAGCTTGTGAAAAACTGTTTTTAAAAATAATAACAAAGTCCATTATAAAATATATTTATTTAATGGAAATTTTAAAATTAATTGTTAATATCTCAGGTAATTCTAAATTTTGTTAACTTATTAATTAAATATTTAATCAATATAATTAAAAATATTTTATTAGTTTATCCTATTTTAATTTTTTAATTGGAATTAATTTGTCGTATTTTTTCTTTTTATTGGCTTTTATATTTAAGTAAATAACAATAAATTCATTGAATTTATCATCAGTTAAATTAGATATAAGTCTATTCATTGTATTTTCGCTATATAATGTATACAATATGTGCAATTTGTTAAAGGAATTTATTTTTCAGCAACTTCTTTTCTTCTCTTATCGATAAACGGTTGGATACCAAAGACAAAGAAAGGTTTTTCATGCGAAGATACTTCTATTCGATATCCATATCTTGGTGATACTATCACTCCCATTCAACTGTTCACCGTTTTGTTTCTTTTTCCTATATCAGTGGTAAGTTTAATACGTTACGTCTTTGTGTTATCAGTCCTTGGTACTTATCTTTATTTATTTTAGGTTGTTCTGACCGAATTAAACGAATCTTCCTCAAAGAGAATAACTAAAACTGCCATCATAAACTATATGTTAGGATTCCTTTACGTGTATACTGTAACTGAACTGCTCAAACATTTGGTCACTGGACTTAGACCGCACTTTTTGCTTACTTGTCAACCAGATTGGTCGAAAATAAATTGTTCAATGGGGTAAAATTTTGCGCTTTTTTGCATTTTCTTTATTAATTTTTTATTTTTATTTAATTTCGTCATATTCGCAGCATAATTTCGGAATTTACTTGCACCGGATCATCGAGATTGATTCATGCCGATATATATAAATCGTTCCCTTCCGGCCATTCTTCACTCTCTTGTTTTGCTCTTATTTTTCTCGAAGTAAGTTTATGTAAACAATTATATTATCAAATATACTCACCATATTAATAATGATACTATTTATGTAGAAATATTGTAAGAGAATTAAAGATAATTGGACATATTGGTTGATCTTATTTCCATTTTTATTATGGACCGCGGGATGCTGCGTAAGTCGCATTTTCGACTATCGTCATCACTGGTGGGATGTCGTTGGAGGAATGACAGTTGGTATAGTCATTGGATGGCTTATGGTGAATGTCATTAATAAATTTCATTAGCTTATAAATGTTTTTTCTTAATAGACATTGCTTTGACTTTCAGGACAAATATCTATTTTGGAAAACGGGATCGAAAGCCATGCAGCATATTTGATGAATAAACGAAGCTTTTTGTTTTTGTTTACCTACGCCTTGCTTTCAGTTAAAAAGAAAGGAAAACTACTTTTTTTCTTTTTCTCTTTCACAACCTTCAATGAGGAAATTAATGTAATTCTTCCACTTGTCCTTTAAATATAAATAAATCCTATGGTTTTACCGAACCAGTTTGTTAAATCTTGTATTTATAGATTAATAAAAACTCTCATTAATCATATTATCAACAAAATATCTTATCTCAAAAATCTTAATAACCTAATAAATTTCTCATGTTGTAGTTAATATGGTGAAATGTAATTTTGACGCTTAATTTTATTATTTATTGTACCGAATTAAATTACAAACGAAATCGTTATAATTTGTAAATAAAAGATAATGGTGTAAATACTTGTAGAATGTTTGATTTATTATAATGCTTTAAATTAAAATAAAAGTTCTTAAATCCTTGATAATCCCGGTTCAATTGAAGGAGAACAAGATTATGTATCAGGAAAAATTTCTTTTCGAGATATGCAGCTTTAATAATAATCCTTTTTTTCTTTAATTAATTATACTTATTATTCATAAATTACATTTTTTAATGATATCATTTGCACTACTCATTTTTATGCAATTTATTTTTATATTTCTTTTTGCTTGACCTGTTTAAAAGACACTTGATAGGTATGACGTCAGTATTTTCCTTTCAATTTATTTCGTGACTGTTGAATACAAAAATTTACTTGCATATATTTTTTAATGCATTCTTTGTCTGACTGTCAATAGAAAGAATAACTTGTCAAGTTTTAAAGTAAAAAGATTTGATTAATATTATAGAAAAAAGTTGTTTTTGAATATGTTATATTTTTCTAAAGCTATGAAATAATTTAACCGAAATTTAATTTTTTCTGGCATACCATTACAATATTACTAAACTATCAGTAGTTTCGTGTTCGAAGTGTTAGCCATTACTAAACTATGCATTAAATCAGATATTTGCGGCACAGATTGTTTTCATAAATTTTTTAATTAATTTATTTCAAAATAATTTTCTGTTTGAAAAAATATATTAATCATCTTTAGATTTGAAGCAAATATTTGTATACTTAAAATTATACAATATTTATTAAGTTCATTAACATAAATTCATATTACTACAAAAGAACTGCATATTATATAAAAAAAATTAGAACAGTTTTTAGAAAACTATTAGGCCTATATTTATAGATAAATTCAAAACAGTTCGATACATATTATATTCTTCTGTACATTCTATATTAGTGTACAACTATATATTCTATAAGTTTCAAAACGAGTATTTCATAATAAATTCTTATAGAGAAAGCTGGATGATCACGTGGTAAAGTTGTGGCTTACTCACCCTGGAGGATCTGAGCCCCACACCTCTACTTTTTTAGAAAAGATTTGGGCCCGTCCCGTTGAACTCCATCCTTCAACTTTCCGCCGCTATCATGGATGATGGTCAACCTATGATAAACTCTACAAGTAGCCGCCGTCAGATAAAGTATATCCCTTGTGTAATATGGCGGCTTAATACTATCTTAGCCTGTCCTCTTATATAGAACTTTTTGTCTTGCATCAGGATTCGATAATTGATTCATCGACTATAAAATCAAATGCAAAAAACGTTATATCTAATATCTTGCAATTTATAAGGCGGCATTTGATCATATTGAAGACAGCATATTGCAAAATCATATATTGCTTTATAAAATTACGTTATCAAATCAAATTTTATGAAGTTTGTTCAAGTAATAACTTGTTATAAAACTATCGATCAAATAAGATATCGTTATAAAACATTCATTAAGAACCGTTCCTCCACTTTGAAATAACAAATTTAAAATGTTCAGTACGCAGCATCTGGTTATTGATAAAATAATTTTTCGGAATAATCATCTATGTACTCAATATTGAAATTTCGAATTTAAGCTCGAAGTAAAATTCGAATATTTAATTAAAATGAACAAAAATTTCACTATTGAATACATAGAAGATTATTCTGAAAAATTTAATTTGAAGTTTAAGCTTGAAGCAGGCTATCTTTTAAATCTATAATTTTATATAGTATTGTAAGGCAAAATTTCTGATACACAATCATAATCGACCGGATTGCCGCGGTGAAAGTATGCTGTACTTCCATCCTGGACAATCTGGGTTCAGTTCACGGTTCCGACATCTCCAATTTTTTTAAAAGGGTTTAAGCCCGAACTAATGAATCCCGTCGTCTGCTGAAAGGGGAAGATGGAATTCAATAGTTCAGGCTTTAATGAGTAGAAAGTGCCTTAAAGCTATAAAATAAAGAGAAATAAAAAGAGATAAGCATATAGTCTTATAAAAATATTATTATAAATTTAAACCATTTTATTAAATTATATATTACTATAACAAATTATTCGACTGTAGTCTATTCTTAATTTAAATATTTATAAGTAAATTTTTATTTATTAATAAAAATTATTTATTATACAGTTAAATGAATTTTAAAATTTTATATAGTATTAAAATGTATTGAATTTCATATTAAAGATTTTGAAGTATAGTATGCTAAGTAAGAATTACAATTAAGTTTAATCAACAATCTGAGTTCAATTATGTTATTTTTCCAATCGATATCTATTATTGCATTTTTTGTCAACAGATGACGCCACTTTCCATTCTGGAAGAACACTGAGTGACAGGACGAAACGAGCCGTTCCACAGGCTGCCCACACTCTGAGTGATCAGCCGAATTGTTAAGGATGGGAATCGACGGGCCTAGCCCGGTCCTCCATGATAAACATTTTCAAGAGATGGCCCGCGATAGGTATCGAATTGGGCGGCCGAATGGCCCCTTCTCTTAATAATCTCATTCATTGGAAAGGGGCATAAAATGCAAAAAAAAAAGATATCGAATTGGAAAAATATTTTAACATAATAGAGTTTTTAAATCATAAATTTTAGTATGCTACACTTAAAATTAATTGCTATAAAATTCAATATATTTTAATTCTATATAATATTTAAAAATTCATTCATTGCATAGTTTTTTAGATAGATAAATTGATAAATTTTTAAATATTGTTTAACAATAAAATTTATTGAATTTTACAGTTATTATTTTTAAGTGTATTATGCAAAGAATTATGAAAAAGTTTAATTTTTTTTAATTTATTTTTTTCAATCGATTTCTATAAGAGAGGTTGGCAACAGTGTCCAAAATAGCGCCAGCTGAAGGATAATGACACATGTATAGGAGGCCTAAGATATACGACTGCAAAATAATTCGACTTATAACAGGTAATATATATTTAATTATTAAACCAAATAATTGATAATATCAGCGGAAAGTAAAATGTTCTGATTAAGGCATGCTTTGATAAATATAAGTTCTTTAAAAGGAATACAAAGCAGCAAGTAACTTATCTAGACAACACTACATATATTACCTACTTTGCATATTCTCAAATCTCTTCAAAATTATCCATTTATTATTTTTATTACGAAGAACGATTACAGTATATATTTTTAATTAAGAAAATCGATATATTTTATGAAATTTCTAACAAAACTTTCCAACTGAAACTAGGGAATACATTCATTGGTCACATCATGGCGACCAAAGCTGAGTAGAACATTAAGCGGTCCAACCTTAATGAAGCAATTTGTATCGTCGTTGACCAGCGATCTAGCTGTTGGTGGTGGAATTAATCGTTTACTGTTATATTTGTCCTCTCTTCTTTTTTGTCGAAAAACTTAAGATTCACAAATTCGTTTTAATAGCTCATAATATTTTCTTTAAAATATATACCTAGCTGTTTATTCATAGCATTTAGAATCCAAGAAAGGTTTATCAGGAAAAAGTTAGTAATTTTGTTTGTTGTTGTTTCAAGAAAAGATAGTAATTTTGTTCGTTAAGCTTACGTGGTCTACTTTAGTTGTCAGCTTCGAAGTAAACCAAGTAGGCTTAGATAACAACGAACGAAATTACTTACTTTTTTCTGATAAACTTTTTTTCTTTTTTTGATCAACAGATGACGCCACTTTCCAGTTAGTAAGAGTACCACGTGGCGGGGCGAAACAAGCACTTCCACAGGCCTGTTGGTGGTGTCAGCCGGATTGTGAAGGACGAGGATCGACGGGCCGGGCCTGGACCCTATGATAAATATTTTCAAGGGGTGGGACCCTAGACTCGAACCCATATCCTCCAGAGTGGAAAGCCGAAGCGTTTCCACGCAGCCAATCCGGCCGACCAATATAGATATTAAATGCCCAAAAGCCTTGAGTAAAGATTTATATTTTAAATTATAATAATAAAGCATTTTCCCGTTATTTTAATCAAGCCGTATGGTAATCATGCGTTAAAAACTGAACTTGATCAAATCATAAAAGCAACTATGCATGCGAGAAGCTTTCATACGCATAATTATCCACCGCGCACCACCACCCCATTTTCATTTATTATAATATTCTTATGAGAAACTATCAAGGATGTTATGGAAACTACAAGTGCACTGGAGCTATGGTCAATATTGTCGCCGAACCAAAAATTTTCGGATCAGAAAATTTTAAAAGTGGATTAAAACGGATCAAAGTAGGCAAATTTTGGTGTCTCGATTTTTATTAGATAAAAAAAGCGTGTATTTAAACTTTTGTTTTTATTTTATTTAAAAAAAACAAACAAAAATAACAAACCCTTTATTCATAAGCGTAAATGGCACTAATAATTATGTCAATTAAAAAGCATTTATTATCGCAATTAGAAAATGAAAATATTATATCTAAAATATGTGAACATGATCGTGGGATTAAAAAAAATATTTAATGGAATTATTTATTAAAATGTTTAAATATATTATATCCATTATATCTATACGTTTATTACTCTAATTCCTTAACTATCAATTAACTCCCTCTCCTTCCCCTCGAAAAAAAACTATACAAATTTTTATATATTCGTATTAATATACTTATGGGCGCCGGTTTACTTCAGTTTGCCAAGGCCGGTAAAATTTTCCAGTACGCCACTGGTAGAATACTCTTGTATACAGTAGAAAGTAGAATACTCTTGAATAGAATAGAGTAAGAAATGGCGGGATGAAATAAAGAGTACTGCCACTTAATACTCTTGTATAAACAGTATTAAGTGGCGGGATGAAATAAACCCTGCTACAAGCTGTCACCCCAGCAGAGGAGTCATCCAGATTATGAGGACCAGGATTGAATGGGCCAGACCCGTTGAATAAATTGTTTTAATGGATGGACCCGGGAATCTAACGGATGTCGGAGCGTTTCCACGCGACAAATTCGACGGATCTTTGAATCCTGTTTTTAACTGATATGAAGATTGAGGCTAGAGTCCAGATCTCGCTTGAAAAATTCTGGAGATGTGATACATGTCTATATCATTAAGTGATAAATGATATATCGTTAAATGAATCATATCGTGCCTATAACTTTTTTTTTTGCATATTTTACGCCCCTTTCCATTCAGGGAGATTACTAAGGGGCGGTGCCAGTTCCAACCACGGGCTGCACCCACACCCATAGAGGGGGGCCGGATGGTGAAGGACGGGGATGGCCGGGCCGGGCCCAGCACCCCGAAAAAACTCTTCAGGAGTTACCAGACCCAGGAAGCGAACCCGGGTCCTCCTGCGTGGCACGCCGATAGAGTTACCACTCGGCCATCCGGCAGCCATCGTGTCTATATCATTAATTCATGTTGGACGGAAAGTTGCCACAGCGATGAGAATATGGCATCAGTGAGTAGAGGAAGAATGAACGCATAAACATGAAGTAGGCGATTGGAAGTATCTCAACGGCTCTGTCACACAAACGAACGAAGAGAAAGATATCTTGTGTGCACGGCAATGACCATATATATCGATAGCTATGACTGATCGTACAGCCATATCCTTGATTATAATCCAACGATATATCAATGTTGAAATCAAATCAATTTTCTTATAATTAAACATCAACATTCAACTTTCGAAATTAATGACAGCACGAAAGTTGAAGTTTATCGATAAACTTCAACTTTCGTTCAAGTTTATCGATAAACTTGAATTAATTTATATTTACGTGAAATTAAAATTAATTAATTGGTTATGTTTCTTATTTTTGAATGGCAGAGAATAAAATATAAATTTAGTAATTTTGGTAATTTTATTAGTTCACAGGACATATCAATTCTTACCGCCAGGGGATTATAGTCTGATGCAAGAATTTTTACTGAGTGAATTAGAAAGCAACGTGGTATGGTTGACAGGAAGTGGTATTTATTTATATGATGTTAATTTTATAAATAAAAAGAATTCTAGAAAGAAAACATTCATAACGCAAGTTTCTGGACAAGTTGAATTAAAAATATGAGTGTAATTGCTAATGAATTACAAAATATGGTTTTGGAAGAAAGAGCAGACGATAAATCGAAACATGATGATGATGATTTCGTCGATCCATGGAATGTTGTGAGCAAATCTGCATCTGGAGTGGATTATGATAAACTTACTCGTAAGATTCAAGTTATTGTCCTATTTATGACTTATTTATAATTAATATGAGAAGAATTTAGTTTCAGTGCTACCAATTAAAGATTCATGTTTTCATAACTCTAATTTGTTCGCGATTATTATATTACCTAAATTGAACGAGAATACACAGTTTCCAATTGGTCTTTTCAAAAAAAGGCCAATTATTTTTTCTTTAGATATATGAGTGCCTGATGTTACCTTTTTAATATTACCATGGACTTGTACTGTCCTACATACCAGCGATCGCCAACCTTTCAGACCTCGCGGATCACTAAATTTATGATTTTAAATTCAGCGGACCACTAACATAATTTTTTTTTTTTTTTAAAGATGAACAAATTCACAAGACAATTGTGGAAATCTTCATTTTATTAATTTGAAATACACTTATTACGAGTAAATATAAAATTACTCATAATAATTGTATTACGAGTAATTTTATATTTACTCGTAATACATAAATCTAAAATTATAGTTTAATTATTACAAATACAAAATAAATCTGATAATGAATGTTACAACTAAATTATTCCTTATTAAAGTATTACACATTTTAAATGTTATTTTTATTCATGCTTGTTTGAAAGAAGAGTATGGAGAAATTTTAAACTTGTTCATAAACGTTTTGAAGCATCCAAAAATTGACTTTGCTGTTAACCTATCTCACTTGAAATTTTATGCAACCACCAAAATTTTTTCTCAGACCACTGGTTGGTGACCACTGCTATATACCATATTAATTTGAATTTAATAATATAAATCATGCTTGATATAGACAAAAAAATTTTTTTACAAAAAACTATTTAGAATAGCAATTATCAGAATTGAATTTCAAGATGAGTTGAATTGTTTTCCTAGTTGTTTCATTGGATAAAGATAATATCTATTAAGATACATCAGCTTAATTTATGTTAACATTTAAGCCTCTATTCAGCTGAAGTGGGATTTAACAGTTTGCACTTTATTTCAATTTTGTCTAGATCTTTTCCAATTTCACTTTAATTTTTGAAAAATTCCACTTAAGAATTTTTTTAGGCTGTAAATTATTTTCTTTTCAAAATTTTTTAACAAAGATTGATAGTTTTGCAGCAGATATTATGTTTTATAAGGTAGTTGATTTTTTTTAAATATTTACATAAACTATTTTTTTAAAAATCCTGAATTATCCAAAATTTCAAAAAGAAAATTTTTTTATTGATTTTATACAAAATAAAGTTTATTTTTTCTTATCAGACAATCAATTTTTTTAGTACTATTATATCTGTAATATGTTTTGTAATATTTGGTAATAAAATTGTTTTGTATTTAAAATTTTTTCAGCTAACAAAAGTTTTGTTAATTTAGTAGGTGTAAAAATTACATTGCTTGAGTGATTATAATAATGTTGTCATTTCTATTGTTTCAAAGTTATCAATGGAAATGTTTACTTGATAAATCCAGAATACCCAGAATTGTTTTTTTGTTTTATTTATAAAACAGTTTTGTATAAAATTTTGAAAGTGTTGCAAGTAAAAAAATTTGCATTTTTCTTTGAAGCATTTATTTATTATTATATCAATGAAATTTTCCTTCTTTATCTTCTATAATATGTTTTTTTATGCTAATTCAATAATTTTCTGTAGTTATAGATTGATGTTTTATGCTATAAATATTACATTTTATATTAAGTTTTTCTGCAATATGTAAATTGTGTTATGATTATAAAATTGAAAATATTTTAAATTTTTCTAGTTAGTTTTAAATTTTTTTCATTATTCTAAAATTTGACATATTTTTAGTGATGAGGTTTTTAGTTTGTGTAATGCCATCTGAAAATTGAACACTGCTAGATTGAAGAAATTCAAGATTTATATTGAATTCTTTTGAAAGTGAAATAAATCATACTTTGAAATACAGTATTTATTTATTGTATAGAATTCTTAAATGTATATTTATAAATAAATTCATAAAGTCAGGATTTGTTAAAAAGGAAATAAAGAGTAGAATAAATTTGAATTACAGTATGTTGGTGAAATGGAATTAATATTTGTCTGCAAAATAAAATATACAAAATGTTTACTTACAATACTATTTCATTACTATACTTATTACAAAAGAAGAACTAAACAAATTACAAAATAATTATTTGAGTTTTCTCATTGTGTGATGATTAGGATATATCTGTATCAGAAAGTCTGTCAAAAAATATTTGCATAAATTTTTGTAACACGTTTTTTTATATTCAAATATATTCTAAGTAGGTATTTATTTTATATGAATGAAATAAGTAAATGTTGCACTATAAATTTTATTTATTATAAATAAGATTATTATTTATATATATGCATAATTACTTTTTAATAATTATACATAAATATCAATAACATTCCTATTTATAATAAAATGCCTATAAATTAATTTAGAGAGACAATAAGTAGAATATATATCAGAGATTTTGCTGAACAAATAAGGAACAGATCAGCCAGGCTCCCTCCAATTATTTTCTAAGAGAAGGATTATTAGAGTTTTGAATTATTGGTGGAAAAACAGAAACATTTATATTAAACTGTCAATAAATATGTTCAAAAATGAAGGAAAAAATAAAAATTTCATCACCAAAATTATTCTATAATGATTAGAAGATATATTAGTAATATAAATCTACAGTTGATTCTCATTATTTGCAGATTCTGTATTCGTGTATTTGGCTTCTAATACATAAAGCAAAGGATGCAAATGTTGGGAAGAAAAGTTCACAGGAATCTAACTCTATACAGTAAAACTTCGATCTAACGTTTTCCTCGATCTAACATTCTTTTTCTCCAGTTCCCGCAAAAAATAGGGGAAAATAACATTAAAATGTTTCAATCTAACGTTTTTCGATCTAACTATCCTCTGTCTAACGTTCAAATTTTCTGGTCACTATATCACCAAACTCATGTAAATAATTTTCGATGTAACGTTT
>WUQG02457555.1:0-12556 GCA_011317285.2 Androctonus mauritanicus
TTTGAAAGTGATATTATGTCTTGTAAAGATGTGATCAGTCTTCCAATCCCAAAGTTTATATCCTTTTACTACATCTAGATAACCAATCAATACACATTCAATAGATTTTGGATCCAGTTTGTTTCATCTTTACCTGTTTTTTATTACACTCACGCTCTACATCCATATACCCTGAGGTGATTTAGCTGGACTTGTTTCTTTGTCTAAAGTGCCTCGGATACACAGTCTTTGATTGCTTTGGATGGACATTTGTTTTTTATATAACATGCAGTGACTAATGCATCAGCCCATAGTGTTTTTGTGATACCTGATTCAATGAGTGGGCACTTGGTTATATTTAGGAGAGTTTGATTCATTCTCTCAGTATCCCCATTTTGCTTTGGCATTCTGGGACTGTTAACTGTCATCTAATGCCATGGTGTAGAAGGTATTGGCTGAATTCTATGCTCAGGCATTCACCATTTTTTTCTCACTATACTTGGATCCTGTATGAGTTTTTGAAACTCATACAGGATCCAAGTATAGTGAGAAAAAAACCACTCTCAACTCCTGATAGGGAAGAATGAAGAGCCACAATGCAAGAAGAAGTAGAAAAATTGAAATGCAACCAAAAATGGACTGTTGTACCAAGGCCACAAGGATGACATGTTATTAAATGTAAGTGGGTTTTTAAAAAAAATTTGAAAGAGATGGCAATTTAGAGTGATACAAGGCAAGACAAGTATTATGTGGTTATGCACAAGTCAAGGGAATCGATTACAAGATGTTTTCACCTTCTAGTGAAAATAAAGTTGATCTGAACCTTGCTAGCCATTGCAGTAGAGAGGCAATGGAAATTCATCAATTAGATATCACTGCATACCTAAACAGAACACTGAAGATGTTTGTTCATTGAACAAGAGTCTTTATAGACTGTGACAGTCAGGATGGCAATGGAATGCAGTACTTGACAAATTTCTGAAATCAATGAAGCTAGCTCGATCAAAAGCCAACTCGTGTGTCTATTTTAGTAAAAATGGGAAGTTCATAATTGGCATATACATAGACAATCTCCTGATATTGGCCAAGAATAAAGAAGAAATTGTTAATTTCAAACAAAAAATTGGAAAGGCATTCGATGTTAGAGATTTAAGTGAAGCAAGTTACATTTTATCAATGAAAGTAGAACAACACGATGACATTGAACCAGTCATCCTACACCAAGGAATTGCTCAACGTTCTAGGAATGAAGTTTGGCAAAGCAAAAAACGATCAAGAAATTAATACCAATCCAAATTATTGACAAGCTGTTGGAGGTTTACTTTATTTAGCTGATGGTATGCATCCTGATTTAAATTTCGCAGTGACATATATGAGTCAATTCAACAAATGAACAAATGAAGAAAATTGGATAGGAATAAGACATATACTGTAGTATCTAAAATGAACAAAAAATCTTGGATTGACATTTAGAAGATCAGGTCAAGGAGTGTCTGCTTACTGTAACACAGATTGGGAAGCAACAAGACTGATAGAAGCTATTCAGTGGATATATTATAACTCTAACCAATGCTGCCATATGTTGTAGTAGTAAGAAACAAAGGACTTCTGCATTGTCAACTGTCAAAGCAAAATATTTAGCTATGTGTCATGTGGCCAAGGAAGTTTTATAGCTGCAGAATTTCTTGATTGAAATAAGAGTGGAGGAATTTATAAATATTCCTCAGGTAATACAAGTAGACAACAAAGGTGCAATCGCGCTAGCAAATAACCAAGTAACATCTGAAAGAAACAAACATATTGAGCTCAGATATTTTTTTCTATGAGAAAAGATCGAAGAAGGAAAATTATGGGTTTAATATATTCCAACTAATGATAATCTTGCTGACATGCTAATGAAGGCATTGTCAAGAAAGAAAATTTTAAAACATCATGCAATTCTTGGAATGTAAGATAACTCAAAAAAATATTATGTAATTGACATGTTAAGAAGGGGGAGTGTTAGCAGGGAAATGTCTTAACATGTCAAATCACCATTTGGTGGCAATGACCTTTCACCTTTTGTACAAAATACCCTAGCAGTCACTGTTGTTATTCTTTGTCTTGAGTAGACAATAAACCAGCCTAAGGGCAGTTGAACACGTAATCTTTGTGTCATTCTAAAATCCTTTCCAAATCCTGCAGAACATAAACATTTAACAATTTTTGTTTTAAATTTGATTCTATGTTAATAAGGAATTAATTAGATAAATTCATTTATTTAAAAATTAAAAATGTACATACAATAAATTTTTATTTTAATATAGGAGATGAATGATAAAACATATCATCTGTCTTCTATGTATGAAAATTGAATGTTAAATACAGAATTTTTTAAAGATTAATTTATATTCTGTATTTTTTATTTTTCAAGAAATTATTTGTTATAATTTTTTCAAAATTTTCAGCAGTATCTTGATATTTGCAAAAATTCACCAAAAATTTTAGTTATTGCAGGCATAGCAATAAAATAATTTTTGGTGAATTCTTGCAATTAAGTAAAATCACTGGCATAGCAGTAGTGAGTTTTATTACTTTACAATTAAATCTGCTTTTGACTGATTTCATTCCTTTTTTTGCCAATAGATGACATGACTTTACAATCAATAGTATTATTAAGTGATGGGGCTATAATAATCCTGGCACAGGCTATCCATCCCTGAGAGAAACAGGATTGATGGGTTGGATCCAGACTTCATGAAAGAAATTTCCATAGAGTGAACCTAAGAATTGAACCGGGTCCTCTAGAGTGGAAAGTCAAAGTGTTTCCACATGGCCAATCTAGTTGATAATTTCATTCCATTATTGAGCAATACATTAATGTTTAAATGAGAAAAATTATCAAATATTATTCGAAAATTATTTTCTAAATGTAACTCTTACTTATAACATTAACTCTATTGATTTCAATTAATATTGTTTCAATTAAAACTACAATTTTCATGGACTTAACTCAGACATTTAATGAGGTTTGACTATAATTCTAATTCTGTAATCACATAATGACTAAAGTAATTTTCCATTTTATAAAATAAATTTTTATATGAAAACTATTATTCATAAATATAATGTATGTTTTTTCAAAGTTTTATGAATTATACATTGAGAGGAAATAGTTAAGTTACAAAAAGAAAATTTAAATTGAAATTTATTGAAATTTTTTGAGTTTGAACATTATTAATTTACTCAAATATACATAAATTAAAAGATTTCAGTTCTTTTTTATTTTGAAATTTAAGTCCTAAATAAGAAAAAATCAAAATAAGTAATCTTAATAAAATTTTTAATTAGGAATACAATCATCACAAATGGCAATGCAGATCTCATATAGTGCCTTTATGTTCTGATCACAAGACAAAGTTCTGAAGGCATTGATGACCATTCATGCAAAAAGGTAATCTTAAACTCAATAAGACTTCTAGAAAGGAGAAAGAGGCCTGCAATTCATTTTCCAAGAACTTAAGTATGAGAATCAAGCATATCCTATGCATGCTTGATTTGATTTTAGATTGATATATGGCTGTGCAATCAATTCCCTGTTCATCAAGATATTGATCCACAAGACAGTGCCTGTGTATCTGGAGCATTATCAGCCAACAAAATGAATCCTGAACCAATTGCATTTGCAAATAGAAGAATGTATGGTTCAAGGATTTCATCTTTATAATGTTGTTCATTCAAAATGCCTTTCTCAAAGAAATGAAAATTTTGAGACTATTGATGATAATCTTTGCCCATACCAACAGACCCCCATCTTTAATGTTTGATGGCCGATATGTTATACTATATTTTTTCCAAATAAAAGTCCTTCTAGAATCAGATTACAAAATGAATCTGGATTTGTCTTTAAATGAAGCTTTGCTCTATACATAAATGTCAAGTGATATGTTGTTGATACCAATTCAAACATATCCTTTTTCTGAATTTGGTATAAAGAAATATAAATTGCTGTCTCCTGGCAGAAAGATCTATTTCATTAAGCCTTCCAGTCATAGTTCATCTTGAAATTTTCCTTCCAGTGGCTTCAATGAGTTTGGAAACAAGCTGAGAACAGGGCATACCTCTATGATACTTGATCATTACCATGTTGAGAATGACTTTCACAAGCTTTATAATGATTTCCCTTATATTTTGAAACTAATTTCACAAGAGTTGATACTACATTGTTTACATGTTTAATTTGGTTGTATCAATTTAACTCAATCTCATTTACAATCCAATCCGTAGCATATCATTGCAAAGAATCAACTAACAATGTCTCTTTGGCACTTTCTAAGATTTTAATATTCCAAAATTATGGATGAAAATTCCAAAAATGAGAAACAATCAGATCTCTATTAGCACAACTTTTATAGCAATTTGTGATTTGTGTATTGTTGAAAGAATGTGATATTTTAATTATTATTTACATATTCAGCATACTTTTACATAGTTCCTTGTAATATCTTCAGATTTCATATTTAAATATAAAAATATTATGAAAAATAACTTTTCCCTCCAGTCTATATTACAAGGTGAAAATGATAAATTGAATAGTATTTGTCATTCATAATTTATTAATCTAAAACAATAAATAATACTGTATATGTCATTGAATATAAAAAAAAATATCATTCAAGAATAAAATATTAATTCAATTGAAATAAACGTTTCCAATCATTAAATTTTAAGCCTCAGTTAATAATTATCTTATGACGATATGAATGATACGAATGAATTTCAGCACTTACTGCAGTTAAAAGAACAAAAATTTTAATTCATAAAACATTGTAAACAAACGTTTTCGATGCTTTCTGCATCTTCTTCAGGCTTATAACTCTTAAAAGAATAATCGAACATATTAAACAACAATACAATCGAATACATTCGAATACAGTTCAAACTTATGATGTAACATAATACACATAAAACTGCAAACACAGACATATATATATAACTTATATGTTGTACAATATTTTAAACATTTTAAATATAAATATATAAAATTTGAAAAAAGTTAAATGGTGTAATATAATAAAATAGCTTAGACGTATGAAACGAAACATGCAATAGTTATTACAAATAGTTGTATGTAATTATCTTATGTGTATAAAAAATATAGGTAGTTCTCAATTTACAAATTTCCAGATTTGTGAGTTTTTCAAATATAAAATATAAAAAAAAGAAAAAAAATATGAATGTTAATTAAAAAAAATAAATGCTAAACATTCATAAATAGGCATTTCAATTCAAACTATGTATATAGCTATATAATATAGTACAAGTAGATTTGTAGCAAAACTTCATATTTCACTATAAAATTGGAAGAAAGTCAAAATGATGACATAAGAAGCAGAAATAGCATACCCTTTGGCTGCTATGATTTTATGAGCACATTATGTAAATAAATTTCACTCCTGGATTGTGCCTAAGAAATTAATTATCTATATAAAAACTCATCACCATTTGTATGACATAAATAATTTCATTGCTACTGTAATTTGTTTGATTTAAAAGGCCATATTTTTGTTATTTAATAGTTTATAATGTATAAATTATCATCATAAAGATAAATAAATCATTAATTATAATCATAAACTATCAAGTTTATAATGTAAACTAATGATTTTGTTGACTTTTACTTAATTTTACTATGGTCAATATTCATTGTTGAGAATGAAACTTCTGTTTTTAACATTATGTGTATGGGAAACTAATTGTTGATTTACGAGTTTTTACTTTATGAGCTCACTCTAGGAATGGATTAACTCAAAGTTGAGAACTACCTATAATTAGCAGTCTTAGTGTTAAGACCCATAATATAAATCTGAGATAACAATTTATTATCTTTAAAGAATAAATTTAATGCAATTTAAAATAACTTACCGTGCAGTTTCTTGTCGGAAAGCATTGAGAAATGTATCTGGTCGAAAAAGTTCTGATAAATCTAAAACTTCATTTATTAAAGAATCTGATTTAGCTGATTTTAGCCATTTCTGAATTGCCAAAGCTCTACTCATGACACCTCTTAAATAATGTAAAGGATCTTCTGGACCATCCCATTTTTTCTGCCAGGAACTGGGTGTCTAAAAAGAATTTATATATATTATTTAATTATCAGTTTTTTTCTTAAAAAACATCATAAAATAAATTTAAAATATTAAAAATATAGTCACTGATCCAAATAACACACTTCCTGGATAAAAAAAGTTATCATTGACAAATGCAAATCAATAAGAGAGGAAGCTAGAAATATCACTCCTGATGTCCTAATAATTCTCTATTTTTCTGCAAAGCATTAGAAAAACATGAACCCAAGCATTTAATAGTTCTGTTACAATTCCACAGATCTGGTCTACCATTTTTAAATTTTTTTTCAAAATATAATCTTTTTCACTCAATAGGTTGTATTTACTTTAATCTCATCCCTTCTACAGCCATTTTCCTCCCCATCAATTTTTCCTGCTTAAAGTGCCTGTGGATTCCTTGTATTTCTTATAGGCAGCAGAACTTGATTATTTAAAATTAATTTTTATCTCTGCACCACAGTTTATTTATTTTTCTAACTTTCTTATAGCTCATTCCCATTCCCAATTCATTAATATTGTTTCTCTCTCCACTGTCTCCATTATTATCTGCATTCTACAATCTTCGTTCAAACCTGAAAATGGTCTCCATGAGTTGAGACCAAAACTCATTATTATTATTATTTTTATTTTATTTACTTTTTTATTTTTATATAATGTTGTATTTGCACAATTAAAGTATATTCATATTTAGTATCATCATTAAACTTGCATTATTTTCACTGCATTCTTTCATGATGAGTACCTCAAAACCTATTTAATTATTATACAAAAATTGAAAATTTAATAGTGATCACAATAATACAGATTAGCACAGGAAAGATATAGCACAGGTAGCATAAATTCACTGTGTGACGAGACAGGTAGCATAAATTCACTGTGTGACGAGTCCTGGCCCTCGGCCACGAACCCGCCTCGAGTCCGACCCCGGTCCCCATCACTTGTTCGTTGTGTAATCTTAACACTAATCTCCCATGTTGTGTCTCGAAGCCACCGTAATGCACCAAAACAATCCATATTAGACGGATGAAACGTAATTTTATTAGCAAAGTCAGGAACAAGTTTAACATAAATCCAGACAAGGTTAGAAAACAAAATCAGTAAACCTATAAACTTTAAGACACTTGTTAGCACAATGATGATGACGTTAACTATCTCTTAAGCCACCTTCCGACAATTTATATGAGACAATCTCATTTACATAAAAAATACGTTTTAAATTTAATACATTAAACAACTGATCAATATTAAAACTATTATTATAATGAATAACTAATATTATATCATAAAAATTAATAACAATAATAGCATAAATTAAATGAAACATATTACAAACATAATAAAAGGTTATGCAAATAACGTCATCCGTTCCGGGCGCACGCTTCTCTCCCGATGGCGGCCATCCAACGTCCCTCCTCCGGTAGGTAAAAAAGTTTCTCAAGTAAAATTTCACAACATGAAACCTCACATCATGCCGAAAGTGCTCCTTTGCATAATAAACGCGTGTTTTTTGTTGTAATGTTTAGGTCTGCTCTAAAATGCTTAGAAAGTATAACATACTAACAAAAAGACAATGGTTACTGTACCATACTCCTCATACATTAGAAACACCCCCACAATCTCCGGATATAAATCCAATTGAACATCTTTGAGAAGAACTTGATCGGCGATTACAAAAACATTCTATTTCAAATAAAAATGATTTAAAAGATGTACTTTTGCAAGAATGGAATAACATTGGAGAAAATATAACAAATATCTTAGTCCAGTCAATGTCTAAAAGATTACAAGCAGTTCTTGATTAAAAAGGATATTCAACAAAATATTAATTATTATAATTTTCCTAACTTTTAGCAAAAATGCTAACTGTATGAATACTTTTTTCTCACTTGTTTCCATATGCCTATTGTAAACTTTTGTTTTTTCTTTATAATATATTAAATAATCTTAAATAAAGTATATGTCTTTTGAAAGCCACTTTAATTTACTACAACACACAAATAGTGATTTAGTAATACACTTTTAAAAATTATTAAATATTAAAGTAAAGGTTTCAGACTGTGTGAATACTTTTTTCGGCCACTGTATATAAAACATAAATTAGTATTTTTCAGATAATTTTCCTTTTGGGATATAAAAAAAGACCATGAGTGAGAAGTGCCACATTAGCAAAGTACTGAAATGCAAAATACCATAAAGTGAAATATATCTGTATTCTCTATTTTGAAGAAAATTTGCTAAGTTTTCTTTGTGAATCCCTTTAGTGGAGAAAAATAACGAAATGTTGAAAACTAATTCATAAAATTATAATTTTTGTTCTACTTATAATAATAATCAATTTTTATAAACCATCTTTGTTATGCTGTATCAAAAATACATAAAATTATAATTATATGGAATTACATTCCAAGAGATATAGATTTAATTTATTCTTGCAAAAAAATGTTTTTATAAGAGAGAAGAATAATTGTTAAAATTCTCTTAATAAAAATTAAGGAATAATAAAATTTATTTTGATTTAATATGAGAGAAATCTTAATATATATATATTTTTGTATTATATATAGAAAATTTAATCCATACTTTGATAAATATTTAAAGATTATTTTTCAGAAAACTTAGATACTTAAAAATATTTTAGATTAAAAGAAAGATGTTTGCATTATTATTAAGGAAAAAAATTAATAATCTTTCAATAAGAATATTAACATATTTTATTAAATCTCTCTAGGATTTTGATGATTTTTTGAATTATGAAAGGATAATAATTCTATTGTACAATTTCTTCAGATGATAAATAAGGAAATATATTAATAGATTAAACAAAAAGATATATTTAAGAATAGCAACATTTATTTCAATAATTACATACCAAAAAAAAAAGATTTTGATATAATTAATATTTTATTTTAATATAATTTTCTACATTATATAATATATGCACAGAATGAAGTTATTCTATAGCAGGGATCAGCAATGTTTTTGTTATTAAGGATGCAATAAAAATTTTAAAAACCATTGAAGGCACATAGTTTAATTTTTGAAAAAAATTACTAATTTTCCAATCACAGTGTTGTAATAAATAAATAAAATAATTGTCTTGAAATATTTATATTTATACAAAATAAAGTGTTTTGATTAAAGATCGCTAATGAACATTTACTGCAACGTGTGCTTTATTTGAGTATAAAGTAGATTGTGCAATAAAAGAAGCAGTTTTTTCGATATCAAGATGGATACAAAATAAAGATTTTACATGCATGTAATGACTAAAAATCAAAAGTACTTACATAAAATAACACAAAATCAAATTAAATAAATTAGAAGTAATTGTTATTATATGCATAAATTTAATGGGAAATTTGACCCTGTAATTCTTCTGCTAATTTATTGTAATCAAGGATTTACAATTACTGCTTTAATTACTTGCTCTTAAGCAGTTATCTAAATATGCATCTGTAAGTTTGTTTCAATATTTTGATTTCAAATATATTAGATTTGAAAACAAATATTCACATTTATAAATAATTGAACAATATGAATATATCTTCAGTACACATTTTCTCAAAATAGGATAATTATTTTTATTGATTAATCAGTAAGTTCCAAAACACATTATAATGATAACATGTTTTCAAAATGAATAGGTAAAACTAAAATTGACCAACTCGAAATATGATAACATACTAATTATTAGTAATTAACGAAATATTTGAAAAATGCTGAAGAGAGGGGGTATATCAACTGATGATATGCATTCTAGTACGGGTGCATCTGAAATGTGCCGCAGGCTCCATGTTTCTGACCACTTATGTAGAAATCTATATATATATATATTTATAATGAAGATTACATTGAAAAATTAACTTCATTTTATAAAATTTTAATATACAGATAATTTCATGAAATATAATCTGTCTGAAAAATATATGATTACTAACTTATAAACATAATTATTTCATTCATAGCTTCCATTATTCTATAATTATTTCATTTGTTCTAATGTCATTTACAATATTGATCTTTGTCTTTTATCTGTAATTGTTAGAGAAATTACTTGATCATCTCTCTTCATTCCATAGAATAGATATCAAAATAAATATTTAAAATTTAATTGCATTAGCAATTGCAATACAATTTATTAAAAAAAATTAATATATGAATTCATTTTTAATATACATAAAATAATGAAAAATTTGAATAGAAAATCTATTGACAACATACATGCTACTTGCCAGGTGTAATGTCTGACAGTTTTACTTGCCTTTTTTAATCCAAAAAGTTTACTACTAACAATTCTTTTAGTATTATTAAGGTTAGCTTTCCATTTAATAAAAACATATCTTATAAATTAAAAAAACGTATTTCTTTCCTTTCTCTTCATAAGTTTTTAGAGTATAGGTAATGCTTTTTAATAATGAAAATCCTACGAATAAATAAATTAAAAAACTTATGTAAGTTATTACCACTGTTAACTTTGATTAATGTTATATGATGCTGAGACTCTTGTTAGAATTATATTTGAGACTGTACTGAAGATAAATATTTTCTCCCTTGCTATGGAATTATATATATATATTTATATAAATTCTTAAATACTCATTCAATTCTTAAAAGAATTTTCAATAATAAATAAGATTCCATTATTCAAAATTGGCAAAAATTTCACTTTTAATAAATGAGAATATAATAGGAAAGGTAAACTGCAACAAATTATCGTTGCCACCTTAAGATATATGTTTTTTTCACTACAAAATTCTTTTATCAATGAACAGAAACCACAATTAATCCTCTGTTTGCCTTGATAAATCCTCTGTCCAATCTGTGTATCAAGCAATAGAGTGAGAAAAGAACTCTGTTCGACATTTGACTCAACAAAAGAAGTATTAAAAGGTTAAAAAGTTTCGTTAACAATTACTTTCTTGCATTGAATTCAACGTTATTTATCTATTAATTATTTTATATTTCAGCTGCTGATAAATTAATCAAGATATGGGGTGCTTATGATGGAAAATTTGAAAAAACTATTTCTGGACATAAATTGGCAAGTTTTTTAATAATTTTAATTAAAACAGTTTTTATATTTGTGTGGTATGGAAAAAGTAGTGAATTATATCTTTTTTAACACTTTGATAGAAAGGGCCATAAAGCATGAGGAGAGGCAAAAAGTTCTTACCCTTACCAAGTTGTGTTTATACTATAAATCTGTAATTGTAAACAATGATAGGTTATTGTCTTACTAATATGCATGCCTTTTTTATTTTGATGGGTATTGTTTAACTGGAGTTAGAAGTGTGATAGTAGAAGGTGTCATACAGTATAAAATTGAGTATTGAGCTGGATCATGGCTTGATTCTCAATTTTGTTTCTTTGTTCAGTTCCTTCATCTTCAGGGAAACTTCACAAATAATCAACAGAAAGATGTCAGCTATGTATGGCAAGAAATGTCCAACCTATTAGACTGTGAAAGAATAGTAATGGGAATTCATATATGGTGGCACCAGCCTACAGGATGATTTGAGAAAGCTGTCCAGCTAGGTCATGTTGTCTGTGTTTTAGAACATGAAAGGTTTATGTTGACAAATTACTTACAAAAAGGGTTGATAATAACAGGGATATACAAATAGAAACTTCCTATAAAAGTTATGGGATAGTATCAAGGAAAAAGAAATATGATTTGCTGTCAAAAGATGTGTTGCTTGTATCTGACAATGCATCTGTACACTGAACTGCAGAAACTCACTTCTCTGTTCAAATATGGCTATGAAACCTTTCCCCATCCCCTATGTTCACTTGACATGACACCTTAAGACTTCCTGTTTTGAAATAATGAAAAAACATTTATGATGATTAATTTCTTAGAAGATGAGGAGATCATTACTGCTGTAATGTGTGGTTTGCCTCCAGATCTGTTGACTTCTACCAAGATGGGATTAAAAACTGTCTCACAGGTGTGAGAAGTGTGTGGCCTTAGAAGGTGAATGTAGAGAGAAGGAAAAATTAGATAATCAAATTTCAGATCTCTAGCATATCTACATTCATGATGAGGTAAGAACTTTTGGTCCTCCCCATATATGGACTCAGCAATTGCATGAATAACATCCAGTATGTCATATAGGTAGATTTTGAAATTATCAAATTTCTTATTTGTAAGATAATTGTGTATTGTTCCATAGACTATTAGCTATAAATGTAATGTAGCTCTTATATATCAAATAGTGAAAGCAAAATTTCAATATTTGATTTTAATAAAAAATTTTTGTGACATAATTTTAAACATTTCAAAAAACTTGGAATAATTTGTTTTCAAAATTATATGATAATTGTTTTCTGATTGTTTATTTTTCAAGATTTTCACTTAAAAATTTTTTAAAAAATATCACTATTCCTTAAAATACTATATAATAAAACAAGCTCTATATAGCAAGTACATATTTGGTCTTTACTTTGGCATAACGTTTTCGGACTAGTTT
>WUQG02457566.1:0-12553 GCA_011317285.2 Androctonus mauritanicus
CAAGCTGCTCTACAAATTCATTAAAAATGTGCATGTAGCACTCGCTGTTCACTGTTCCTTCAAAAAATATTGGCCCCATGACGCGATTGGCGACTTATCTTTTTTTCAGCATTGCACAGCACAAAATGGGATGGACTCACTAAATTTTCATCCTTCCTGCATCTTTTGCTGCAAACCGCATTAAAATCAGATACTTTTTCACAAAACTACAGCCCAATGAAATAGGTCAGTTCTAAACGAATCACCCTGTAGTTTGAATTCATTATCGCATACTTTCCAAAAATAATATTAATTGAAATCTTAAGTTTGGTAGCAAATGTATTTTAGATAAATTTCTAAAGAGATAAATTCGAAAAATTTCTAAATTTCTCAATTTTTGATGGCTCCTTGTTCCTTACCTGATTTATTTCCTTGTGAATAATTTATAATAAACTATAATTTTAGTAATTTAGTACTAAAATTATAATTACAATATAATCATTTGAATTCTACTATTGCTGTAAAATATATTTTATATTGATTGTTAAAGTTATATTTTATTCATTCAAATTGCCACAAGAATGTAATTAGCATGTAAAACTTTTAGATAAACAGAATTAGAAAATGTAATTTTTCATATAATAATAATATACACAAAGTTACATTAAAATGTTAATTGCAGTGTTGTAACTATTATTATTTAATTAAATTAATAAGTTTTTTAATTAATTAATAAATCTTAATTATAATTTAAAATATTAAAAAATTATTTGAATTTTTTCATAATTCAAATATTCAAAAACTTTTTTAAGAAAATATGCTAAATGGGAAATAGATCCTAATGATCCTGATTGGGGTGCTTTGAAAGAAACAGAACAAGATAGGAAAGGCAGCTTAAAAGAAGTAAAGGTATCTATCATTTTTATATTTTATTTTTAATTAAAAAGAAATTTATTTTAGATGTAATATTTAATTAAAAAGTTTAATTTATAATAGGTAACATTGAAATACTAATGATTTAACTTTTAAATATTGAAATTTAAATATAATTTGATATAATTTGAAAATATATAATTATAGCATTGAAAAGGGCTATGCTATAGATAAAATATCTAAAAGAGATACAGATCTGATGAATGTTATTTTCAAAAAACATAAGTTAATTTTCAAAAGAGTTGCTTAATTAGCAAACTATGATATTTCAAAACTATTCTAACAAAATTATAGACACATTCAAGATATAGTATAGTAGATCCTAAACTTACATGGTTTCAACTTATGCAGTTTCAGAGATATGCAGATGCCTAAGTCATTTAATTTGAAGCCTAATTTTAATATGATGCCTAAGTCTTTTAATTTTTGTTAAATTTTCATAAAACAATGCTTCATTTAATAATTTATATTTTTGTAAAAATATTAATTATGGTCTTAAATTGCCTTATTTTTTGTATAAAATGCTCAGAAATTTTATTTGGCCATTCTGTTTGCTCATGCATCCATTTATATGTATCAAATTTAAACATTATTGGAATTACAGTTTTCAATTTATGCAGACATTTTTGGATGAATTAACTGCATAAGTTGGGGACCTACTGTATAATTTTAAATACAGCATCCATTATTTTGAATGTCTTATCTAAGGTGTAGACCTTTCCAATGATGTTTTTTAAAAGTTGACAATTAAAAAACAATTTTAAGATTGTCTTAACTTAACAAATTAAAGCACTAAACAGCAGTAGTAAAAACTCAACAATTTTAATATAGCTAACGTTTTTGATGCCTTAATTTATGTTATGTATCACTATGGTAACTAACGTTCTATACACAAATGTTCTATTCACTTATTTAATTTTTCTGTTGCTGTTTGTTATCATATGTAACCTGAAGAGGGTGCAATTAAGGCACCAAAAACGTTAGCTATATTCAAGTTGTTGAGTTTTTACTATTGCTGTTTAGTGCTTTAATTTGTTAACTTAATTTCCATAAGTGTTTAGGCAGTTTGATTCAGACATGAGTTTGTCTTATCTTATTGATTTTATATTTTAAAATTAGAAATATTAATTTTACATGCTATCAATGTAATTTTTATACTCTATTGATTAAATTTTTACCATTCAGTATATATATATACTGAATGGTATATATATATATATATATACTGAATGGTAAAAACATTAATATTCATAATTATATAATTCCAATTTTTTCTGTAATTTAAATTTTATTATTCATGATAAACAATTATATATTATATAAAATATTTTTATTTTAAATTAACACAGTAATACATATATCTATAAATTATAGTAGCATCAAAAATTAGACAGCATTTATCTTTTATTTCTCTGTTTTCAAATATAAATAATCTGATAAAATTAAATATATTTTTAGCAACATATATGGTTATTTTAGATTACATAAAACAAATATTGTAGAATATATATATTAGAAAATAAAATTAAAATTTATCATTTAAAAATGATAAAAATATGTTTAGATATCATTATAATAAAGTTCTACTAAAGCTACAAAACTGATTTAAGTAAACTGATTTTTTTATATATTTGATAGAATATGTTAATCTGTTAACTCTATTTTTTTTTACTCAATAACACTTATTCAATATCTGCTCATTAGTAGGATTATGGAATACTTTATTAAATGGAATTGATACTCTTTTCTAACATTTTTCTTTAAGGCAGTGGCTTTGTTCCATAAGATGTTGATATTATTCAGAACTGAGAGCATAACACTGACAGCAATAGAAGTTGTTTTTGTTTAATGTCTTAAAAATGCTGCCTGATTCTTTATTAAAAATAAATATTACATAATTAAGGATAACTTCATATGGAAAAAGAAAACTCAGTTCAAGCTGATAAATTTAAAGGTAGCTTCCTCAACATGATACATTAAATATGGTAAAAAATAAAAAACAGCATAATATAAAATACTCAAAAAGCTATTAATATGGTCTGTAGATTCAATGGCATAATACAACTGTAATGAAAGCTGTAAAATATTTATTCAAGTGAAAACAAAGGAATCTTTAAAAAATTGTATCCAGAAAACAGAAGAGAGATTTGTCCTATTATTAATGCCAATCTCCTAGAAATGATAACTCTGTTTTGGTAATAATGCATTAAACATCATTTGTAAAAAAAAAATGTTATAATGAATTAATATGTAGTGATATTAAAAAATTGGATTTATGCTATGATAAATATGTCAGTAATTACTGTGTAATAAAATGGGAAAATTTAAGTCAATTGAATTGTAAAATGCCCATTAAGTACAACAATTCTTGTTTTCAATGTGATACAGACCTGCAAAGATCAACCTATGTTAGAAAAAAAATTTGATCAATAAAGATTACAGCTTTTAAGAAATATTATAGATAATAGATAAAAATATTAAATTTAAGTTATAAACAAAATATTACTATAAAAAAATTCTATATCCAGTGCATCAAAAGTTATTGGTTGCTATGCCAATTTAACTTTTTTATATCAATCAAAAATAATTATTTCACATAAGTAAGTAAAGAATTAGATCTTTTACAATAATTAAATAAATAAATAAATATTTTATTTATATAAAATAATTTCAAGTTTATAAAGTCTTTAATTTATAATATTTTAGTCATTAAACATCCTATAAGTTTAAATTTGTTTCTTCTAGTAAACTGATAGTATATTTTTAATTTACAGTTACTTAACTTAATAATTAACTTTTATAATAAATTAAAAAATATCCTTTACAATGTTTTAATTTAATGTTTATTATTTTGTAAAATTTCAGCATCTTACTGTGCTATGGTTTAAAGAAGTTTAGTTTTCATTTGATATTTTAATGAATATATATTTTAGACTAGCAAAGACAGGACATTTCAACGTGGCCAGAAGTTTTCATTGGCTGAAGCAATACCAGATTGGCCAGTTCTGAGTAGAGTCAAGCGATCAAAAGAGGTTTGGAGGATGTGATAGAATTCTGCTCCATCATCCTCCTATTTTTTATCTTTTGATCCCTGCTTCATTCTTTATACTTTTTCAGTTATCTCTTTATTTTTATCTCAAAGACTGTTATTTTGGAATGAATTATTTCCCACTTTTTTAGCTCAGATAACTATTAATTAGGACTTGTGCTTTAATTTTGAATTTGGTAATGACATTTTACAGATATCTTTATCAAAGTAAATCAAAATTCAAAATAAATATTATATTTTTTCTTAATAAAATTCTATGAATTAATATATTTTTGATAAGAAGAAATTTTTAATTTGATTTTTATTTATTCTGTGAAATTATATAAATGTTATAACATGATTTGGTGTTCTGATTATCACTTGACAAATAAGACTTCTTTTGGAATTATCAAATAAATACTTATATAATATTTCTAATAAAATGTATTTTTGATATCAGAAATATTATGCAGTTATTAAAATTATTTTCAAGTTCATATTACTTTATTAGCTTTATTTATTTAACTTTGATAAAGATTTTTGATTAAGCATTTTACATTTAAAAATATATTTCATATCATAAAATGTTTGAAGCTTCATTAATTAAGCATTTGAAAATTCTGCATGATTTTATTAATATTTATATTTAATTTTAACCTTTTTTTATTAATCAAACCTGATGATACAAATTTTATTTTTAAAAATTCTCAGGATATTCATTTAATAAAGATATTGTAAAATTATTTCTGACTAAATAAGACTAAATAGTTTTTTTTATCATCAAAAAGAATTGATTTGCAACTTTTTATTTCATTTCATTTCATTTATTCTTTTATGAACAATACCTTATAAAATATATAAATAGTTTTAGGAAAAAAATAATTTAAAACAGTCTAAAAAATATAATTCTTTAAAAAATAAAGTAATATCTAATATTGTAATTGATGAACTCATCATTTACTATTGCAGCAAAAATGATATAAATTTACGTTGAATTTTTTGTAATAGTAAATAAGTAATGTATTAGAGATTTTTATCTTAAAACAGACATCATCAAATTTAATATTAACCTATCTATATAATTTCAATAAAACAGATCAGTTTGAGATTTTTCTTCATAAGTTAATGATGATAAATAAAAGTGACAGTTTTTACATTTGTAAAATACTAAAAAATTTATTCATGGATTAGATTATATTGATTTATTAAATCAAATGTAAATAACATTTACTTTTATTAGATTAGCAAATAAATACATTTTAATCAAATTTTTAAATAATAAAAATAATAATGTTGTGTAATATGCTGTTTTATTCATTTTGATAAAAATTAGAATTCATTAAAACAAATTTTATTCAGAAATTAATATAAAATATTTAACTATTAAATTATTTTCAGATTGAATAATTTAACAAATTCATGAAGAATGAGAAATTATAAAGAATTTCATATTTTGAAAAAAGATGAAGAAAATAAATGAATAATTGCATTTTGTATTCTATTCTGAGAAAGTGAAATCATTTTTCATATAACAATATTAGCATAAAATTTTGTAAATTAATATTTTATGTTGATAAAATGATAGGATCAGTAGAAATGATGATGAACACTAACTGTTATAACACTGTACAGTGTCAATATTTTTTCAGTCTATTTAGTTCAGTTAAAAGATGACAATAACACAGTGTTCATCACTGTTATATTAATGCATGTTTTATATCCATATTAATTTTAAATTTTATGATCTGACATTCTAATAAATGTTGATATTATCTAATATATACTGAAATTATCAATTACTAATTAATGACTTTAAATTGTTATAAAATATTCTATATTCTATAATGTCATATTTTGACTTGTGACAATCCATTTTAGTTGCTGCTATTTATTCTTTAAAATTTAAATCTATTCTACTTAAATTTATGATTTTGTTCTTACTTTTTTCTGGAATCATAAATTTTATGATGATATATTATTTTCTATAAATATATGATGGTTACATAGTATTTATAGAAAATAAATGCGCATTTTTTTATTTTCTTATAATTTTATGTTTAATAATTCAAAATTAGAGTTTTATCTTTGATTGTTTCTTTATTTTCTTATGTTTTCTATCATTTTCTTATTTATTGGTGTTTATTTTCTATTTTGATTTTTTTAATACCAAATTTATGTTTTTTAAATCTGAAAATTTAAATTATAAATATTTAAATTTTATATGCTTACTATATTTTTTATATTGAACAGTATAACATTAATGCTTTCAATATAAATTATGGGAATGCACATTGATAAATATTTTTCATACAAATATTTTGAAATATTTATTTTGCATGTTTTTAAACAAAAAGTTATGCATTATGCATCAGTAATTTTATTTTAATAAAATATAATAAATGATTTAAGAAGTCACTTTTATATATTTTTATAATTAAAAAATCATATCTTCAGTTAAAATGTTATTTATATGAGAGAAATTTAAAATTTAAATAAAAATAATTTTAATATACTGATTCCTTTTTAAATGAAGATTAAAAAATTTTCATATAATTTATAATAATTACATAAGTATGTTGTGAATTTTTCAGTTCTTTTTGAAAAATTATAAACTTCTTAAATCAATGATATATTTTGTCACTAACTTATATTTGAAATAATAATGTTTAAAAATTTTCATCTCTGACTTGCAGATCCAATATTTCAGCTCTTTTCATCTATTTTGCTTGTTTTCAGGATTCTTTTCTTTGACTATTCTGTCTTCTTGTATCATGAGTGTGTTTAATAAAAATTATTGATTTATATTATTTTAAATTGAGCCATATTAATTTGACTGCATTTGTATGGATGTTTATATTTTAAATCTATCTTTCCTTTTCAGAATCTCTTCTTAAATTTAAATTTTTATTTAAAAGTTGTGTAGAGAATATAAAATTTATTAAATTTCTAAATTTCATAGAAACCTGATATGTTTCTACAACCTCTTCAAAATGTTACTGTTAAAGAAGGAAGAGACAAAAAAGCACGATTTGAAGCTGTATACTCAAAAAGTGGAGTCAAAGCAAAATGGTTTAAAAATAAACAGGAATTATTTTTAGGAAAGAAATATAAAATGAGCAGCACAGGTGATCTCCATGTCCTTGAAATTAATAATCCTGTGGTTGATGATTATGGCAGGTATTCAGTACAGTGCTTAGATACACAATGTTCTGCTATGCTTGATGTTGAAGGTAAATATTGTTTAGTTTCATTAATTTAAATAAATAACCATAGCATTTATATAAAATTTGAAATATTGATTTAAATAAAATTATTTTTAACATATTTATGCACAAAATTCAGATAAGAAAATTTTTTGTAAATTGCATAATTATGATCATAAAACAATTCTGATTAATAAAAAAAATATTATTTTTTTATTAATTAATCTTTTTAATAGAATTTTTAAAAATATTTTTATATTTTAATAATAATTTAAATTTCAGTATAATAATAACAATAATAAAAATTACTGAAATAATAATTATAATATGTCTGTTTATGTTAAAACATTATTATAAAATTTCTTTATAATATAGTACTCTATAAATTGTTCCTGTCTTTAATAAAAATGTTTTACTAATTTATATAAGATCACTAGAATTTAAAGTGTTTAAATATCAGTACTATACATAAAATGACCACCAAAGAATAATTAAGTAATTGAAAATAAAATTTGCTATATTCTTAATGAACTTTCAAAAATCAATATTTTGAAAGTTCATTAAGGTAAATATTAATAAGAATGAGAATAACAAAGTTTTATTCAGAAATGAGAATACATTTAGATTTTTTGTCCTTATTAATTTTTTCTAGAAAAAATTAATAAGAACAAAAATCTATATTATATATATTATATAAAAATTAAAATAGTGATTATCGATAGTTATTATTTAATTAAAATCAGAACACTCTACTACTATCATTCTAACTATTGCTTACAAAATAAGCAGAGAGTAGGACCCTCTCTGCTTTGTGAGCAATAATCTAATATGCAGTGTAATACTAATCTAACAGACAACATATGAAGGGAGGCCAAAAACTTCTTATCTTCATCATGATGCAGATGTGCTAGGGATCTGAAATTTGGGCTTCAACTCTTCCTTCTTTACATATTCACCTCCTAGGGCTGCACACATCTCATATCTATGGAACAGTTGTGTAATCCCATAATCCCATCTTTGTAGAAGTTTTCAGATTTGGAGGAAAACTGGATCTCACAGCAGTAATGATCTCCTCATTATCAAAGAAATTTCTTCCTTGTAAATATTTTTTTTTATTTCAAAATAAGAAGTTTGAAGATCCACACCTGGAGAATATGGGGAATGGAACAAGATTTCATAGCCATATTTGTGTAGAGAAGTGACTATTTCTGCAATTCAATGTGCAGATAATTGTCAGCTAGTATTAGCACACCTTTTGACAGCAAAAATGCTTTTTTTCTTGAAACTGTCCTATAACTTTTGTAACAAATTTTTTAGTGCATCTCTATTAGTGTTGACTCTTTTGTAAGTAATCTGTTAATATGACATCTTTGCTGTCCCAAAATAGACATGGCTTTGCTGGATAGTCTTCTCTTGGCTCATTCTATAGGCTGGTGCAACCACATTTGAATTCCCCTTTCTATTATTTCACAGTTTCATATAATGGAAATTCCTTGCCATACACAGCTGACATCTTTTTGTGGATTGTTTGTAAAATTTTTCTTTGAAGGTGAAGGAACTGCATCATAGCTTGATACTCAGTTTTGTCCAACATGACACCTTCTTCTATTATCATACTTCTAACTCTGATTAAATAGGACTTGTCAAAACAAAACAAAGGCATGCATATTAGTAAGACCATAACCTATCATTGTATTACAATTACAGATTTATAGTATACATACAACATGATGAGAATAAAAGCTTTTTTGTTTCCCTTTTTAAAAGGTATTCATTTTAAAAATGGTAATCTAACAGTTAATGAAGATTTTCTCTAGTTTCTAAACTTTGTCTTGCAAATGGACTTCATCTCTTACATTTCATAAATCACATCATAATTATTTTTCCCATCGTTATTCATAAATTAACCATTCTTAATTTTTCCTTTTTCTACCATTTTCTATTTAAAAATTCCTATTTAATAACAACTATTTTTGATTATATGCAAAAGTTTATAACTGAAAAACTGTTCTTAACCTGCACTCAGAAGTACTGAATCTACTGCATATATTGTATTTTGTAATATATGCCATTAATTTAATTAATTAGGTTTCTAATTTTAAGATTTGAATAAAAAGTTCTGGTAAGAAAATGAGGTTTTATGATATATACATTGCTATCTTGAAATATTGCTATAATATGTTAAATAACTGTATAGCTTTACATTATATTTTTTGATAAAGCCTTTTGCTATCATAATACTTAAAAATCTTGAAAAGTTTTTGAAATTTTTATATGTTCAAAAGTTTCTAATTCAAGGAAATCCTACATATTAAAGAAATATTTTAAAAATGTTATAGTTTAAATAATTCTGAATCTTAATAAAATCAATTGAAACAAAATAAATTTTGTTTTCAACTGATATTTAATAATAATTTTAACTGGTAAGGCTAACTCCACCATCCCATCTCAGTTTAATATATTCTTTTATGTTTTCTTTATTGCTTGTAGATGTAGTGAATAAGTTCAAGTGAAAAAATTATTTAGGATAATTTATTATTGATTTTATGATTTAAACAAAACAAAATCAAAAATACTGCTCTCTATAATTTTTATTATGATTTAGAAAGAATTAAAAATTAGTTTAAATTTATTTTCCAGAACCTGATCCAGTGTATAAATTCATTAAAAAATTACCAGCCAAGATACATGAATACACAACAAAAGAAGCTGTTTTGGAGTGTACTGTAAATAGTCATAAAGCACCAGTTAAATGGTACAAAGGAGATCAGAAAATTGAGGTATTATATATGCTTATTTCAAATATTTACTTTTATTATATAAATAAATAATTTTTCTATATTTTTAGTCTAGTGATAGATATATTATAGAATCAGATCAGATAGGTCGAAAAACACTCAAAATTTTAGACTGTGTTCTTGAAGACTCGGGAGATTATTCATGTAAGATAAATGCAGAAGAAATAACATCTACAAAACTTTTCATTTCAGGTTTGAATTTTTAATAATTTTATTCAAATAGATGTAATTATATTTTATAATAAATATTTTAAAATATGCTTTGTCATTTTAAAACAAAAAATGCAATTTTTTTCAAATAATATATAGCACTTTTTGGGAGAAAAATGAATAAATGATGATAAAAATATAACTATACAATTATAAATCATATTAAAACAATAACTAACAGATTACAAAGTTTATAACTAGTCCTAAATTTCAATTATAAAATAAAATTATTTATTTATCCATATTTAATCATTCTCTGCTCTACTATTAGTACAATTGATGATAACTTCAAAAACATTAACCACATTCTTTATTTCCTGATTTAAATTGATATAGTAAAAAAACACTTATTAGTAGAAAATTTTTTTTTCACAGAAACGTTTTTGACCTACTCATGAAGTATTCAGCTGTATTACTGACTTACAGAAAAGGCATACATGTGTTATAATAGTGGGATGAAATGGCAGTTGTTCATCATTCAGTCTTAGGATAGATAAACAGACTGTACATGATGGAGAAGATTTATATAATTAGAGACTATGGTGAAAATTAAACTTCACAAATTCTAGAAACATTAAGAATATCTTATTTACTTCTAAAAACAATTAAAAATATCATCAGGTTTACAATATTGGAAAAAATATTATATGTTATAAAACAATGTAATGAATAAAAAATTACAGTAAAATAATAACAATAATGAAAATAAAACTATTTGTTATTTACTTTCATTATTGTTATTATGAATATAATATAATATACCGTGAGTTTTTCTGGAAACCGAACACTTTGATTTTTGGCATCGAGCCAATTCTGATAGATCTATCATGTCAGGAATTGCTGGTTATGAAAAAACAACTATGTTCAAACGCATGGCCATTGGAACAATGTTCAAATGCATTGTTTGAACATTGTTCAAACATTGCATTGTTTGAATGGCATTCGAACAATGTTCGAACAGCCATAGTTGTTCAAACATAGTACCAATATGTTCAAACGCATGGCCGTTCGAATTAAAAATATAAATTTTCGTAGCAAGTGATTCCTGACGTGATAGATTCATCAGAATTGGCTCAATGCCAAAAATCAAAGTGTTCGGTTTCCAGAAAAACTCACGATATATATATATACACACACGTGTGTGTGTGTGTGTGTGTGTGTGTGTGTGTGTGTGTGTGTGTGTGTGTGTAAAACAGCCAATGCCCAAAATTTAGCCAATTCATGCAGTGGCTGGCCAATTCTAGAATTGTCCAAGAAAAGATGGCCAAAACTAGAAATTTTGCAAAGCTGATCATGCAGTTACAGGAGTTGATCATACCAATTCTAACTCATGTTATTACATTGCCACTGTAAAAATCTTTTTTAGTTTAGTCAAAGTTGAAAAAATTAATTCAGAAACAAAGAAAAGCTAATCAGTATTCAAATAGTTTTATTTAAATTGAAAAATTAATGAAGCAAAAAATGTCTCCCAGTTGAAAAACACATCAAAGAAAACAATAGTAACATTGTTTATAGTTAGCACATAGTTAGTTAGCATATAAGATGTCAAAAGAAAAAATGTATTTAAGTTGAAAAAACATAAAAGAAATCTTTTTAGTGAATAGTTTAAAAAAATCATATGAAAGAAAAAAAACACACAAAAGAAATGATGCTTAGAATATGATTCCTTATAAGAACTTGCAAAGTGTTTTCTTAATTTTAACCTCAAAAATGATATATATAATTTTATAGATACAAAAATGTATTTTATCATCAATATATTAAAATTTAATTGATATTTAAAATTTTATGAATTAATAACTGTCAAATTGAAAATTTTTAATATCTTTATTCATTTAATCTTTGCCAGAATTGTTTATAAATGTGGTATTTCAGTTTTATCTTTTTGTATTTTTCCATAAAGTAAAAAAAAAAATAAATCTGTAAGGTCCTTATGATAAATTGATTACAGAAATCTTTCAAAATGGCACCCTTTTTCCTTACTTTGAGACAATCCTATACATATAGTGGGTAGGTAAGTTCTATAATTTCCTGCATCAGTATTGTAAGACCAACATGTGACGGACAATCCCATTCTCGCTGGTGAATAAGCTAAAATTTGCACGAACGTACTCCGCTACTTAGTTCCGCAAAACTTCTAGTGTTGACCACTTTTTCTTGGACAATTCTTGAATTGGCCATTGATTGTTGGATGTATTGTGAATTGGCTGGCCAAAGCCCAAAATAGTTGTAAATTCATGTCTTCAGAAAAAATCACTGCTTAACTCTATTCCAATAGAAATAAACAAAAGAATCAGCAGTTAGAGAATAAATCACTTTCGTTTAATATACAAACGTTTTTGGTGGACTACAGCCACCCTCATCAGGCTACAAAGAATTGAGAATTTTAAGTTCGTAGAACG
>WUQG02457577.1:0-12553 GCA_011317285.2 Androctonus mauritanicus
AGTAAAGTATTTTTACAGATCATTGCTTATTTTCGTTGGAGAGAAATCAAACGTTCACCATTTCCATAATGAAATGGTATAATAGAGTAACTATATATACAGTATTTTACTATCTGGATACATATTTCTCTGGAATACCATAGGGCACCGAAAATCTTCTAGGGCTCACTAATGCGCCCTGGGGCACACTTTGAGAACCAATGGTCTAAGCTATGGGAGAAATGTGTGAATGAATATTCCCAATATAAACTCCTAGATGTTAAGGAGATAGTGATATTGCAAAACACTTGGATGCTGAAGGTTTAGCAGGCATAAAGTATGACAACGTAAGCCAACTGATCCAGTCAAACAATGATGAGTTAACTGAAGAGGAATTGGAACTAATCAGATCTCATGAAGAATTAGATGACAAAGAAGAGGACAAGGACAAAAAGAATAAAATGACTCCTAAACAAAGGACTGCTAAAGGCAAATAATCTTACAGAATTTTTCCTTGAAATCACAAAGTGGAGCAGAAATTAAAATTAAAACTGGATTTGGAAGATTTGTTAGCTTCATATAAACAGTTACAAAAAGTTTTCAGAAGAAAATGAAGCAGACATCTCTTCTGAGCTACTTAAAGCAAATATCTGATAGCAGCCTTCACTCATCCAATAATATTGATGCCTAGACATCTGTTTCAATCAAATTATTTTAATGTATGTAAATCATTTTCTACAAATTATTCTTTATTTGTTTTTTTATATTTAAAGAGTAATGTGTGTAATAAGTGTTTGACTTTTTTTACCAATTCATCTAACCTTACGTGGACTGTTTTTCATAGAAAGTTAATTTTACCAGCTTCAGTGTTTTACAGGAACATAGCTCCACAATTGTGGGCAATAATTATATTATTCAACCAAATAATATTGATATGAAAAGATTAAATTACAGTTTTAAATAATTTTTATTTTCATAATTTTAAAACTTATCTTTTTGTCAAAATAAACAAATGAAATTGTTTGTCTGTATTGTAGAATAATAATGAAAAAAATATGAGACCTAGTTTAGCATTACAAATACCATTTTAATTAACATTAACTGAAACTAATAGAACTAATAGAAATAATACAACACTGAAGTGATAAAGATGATTGATATCGTTTACAGATGAATGATAACTTTGCTAACACAAAAGATATGATATAGGCTGCTTAATGATTGGACATACATTGTAATTTGTTACTTAGGCAGAGATGTATTTTATTTTTTTTATCAAATATTTCAAATGCAAATCTTTTGCTAAAAATTTACTACTGTAATATACAAACTACAGCACTAATGTAAATATTATATTTAAACAAAAATTTTAATAAGTTAAAACTATTTTCTCTTCTTTACTAATACCTCTTCAGTTACAAAGTATGAAAACAGTGAGAATACTTTTATGTTCTAAATGAATACAATTCAAAATACAATGTGTTTCAAAAAGAATGACCTGATTTCAAATAATTATATTTAATAATGAAAATGTGACACAGTTACTAAATAAATTATCAAGTATGAAAGTAAGGCCTAAAGTTTCACTCACTACAATTACAACTGCTTAATGTGCCTTCCACCTGCTGCATAGACATCAAGCCAATGGCTGAATTCATCCCAAATGTGTCTAGTATCTTCTGTCACAGGATTTATAACAGCCATGATTCTGGTTCTGAGCTCATCCAAGTCAGTGATAATTAAGGAATATAAACACAGTGTTTTATATATCCCCATAAAAAAGTTAGATGATGTGATGTCTGGAGATCTTGGAGGCCAAGAGTGTAGTGCCAAGTTGTGGGATCCCATGCATCCAATCCAATGCTGAGGCAATGTTTCATTTGGAAACTGACAAACTAGGAGGTTCCAATGTGGTAGTGCTCTATTTTGCTGAAAAATGCAATCTTCAGAGTATTCATTCAGCTGTGGAAATATCCAGTCCTGCAACATTTCAAGATAGGAGTTTCCTGTAACAGTGTTTTCCTCAAAAAAGAAAGGGCCATAACTTCCATTCTTGGTTTCTGTTTAAGATAGTAATTCATCTGTATAAAAGTTCATCTGTTATCTTTAAAGAATTTTTATTTTTCATTATTATTAACATTTATATAATATAAATAAGTTATTATAATTTGTTTCATTTTAAAGATTACAATGTCATTAATAGCACTAAGGCAGGACTGATTTATACAAAAAAATCACACTATACTACACAATAAGTGAAGAAGCGCTTTCAATTTTAATAAATCATCTTCAGCTTCACTAATGAACAGAACATTAAACGGTAAAATTTTAGAATACATTTTACCGTTTTAAGTTTAATGTTCTGTTCATTAGTGAAGCTGAAGATGATTTATTAAAATTGAAAGCACTTCTTCACTTATTGTGTAGTATAGTGTGATTTTTTTTGTATAAATCAGTCCTGCCTTAGTGCTATTAATGACATTCAATACAGATAGCAAAACTCAAAAATAGCTTTATTTATTGATGGCTTCATTCATAAAATTATTGAATGTCCTGGTTTTGCAATTGCAAAATTAAAAATCTGAAAAAACTATATGAATGGATACTCATGTGCAAAATTGACTGCCTTAATTACTTCTACATAAGGATAAATCAGTCAGGGTACTACTCGGCAGTTGTAGTGCTCTGACTGATTTATCCTTATATATGAATAGGTTTCAAAGAACAGCAAAGTTTCAATAACCAACTTATATTCTGACTGGATGAATGGTCAAGATCAGTGATGGGCAAACTACGGCTCATGGGCCACATGTGGCCCGCCACAACAATATGTGCCGCCCACAATTCATGCACAAGTGTAAAATTTTTTAAAAATTTTACCACAAAAGTGTTTAATTAATTAATTATATTGCTTATTTATATAATTTAATTTAGATTTTGTATGCTAAAGTGCCCCCCTTTAAAAAAAATCTGGGATGTGCCCCACTCGATTTTCCAATATTTTTGAATATGTAACCTATTGGAGGCAACAAATTTTAAGGCAGTAGTGATAGTAGAAAGCAGCCATGAAAGTTCATTGAAAATAAAACTCTGGTTTCTGGCATGATTGCAATATTTTCCTCTTATCATGAGTATCTCATGAATCGGAAAGTAAAAATATTTTTTTTTACATGTGGCCCATTAGAGACCTTACAAAAGACTGTGTGGCCTGTGGTCAGAAAAGTTTGCCTACTCCTGGTCAAGATTCTATGCTGTGTATAAGAGTAAGTTGAACAAGTGTGAACTTTGGCATAACGATGCAACATCTAGTCATATAGCAGATGTAACATCATCAGCATCAACACACTAACATATTTACATCGTGTTTTGCACCTGTGAGACCCAGCCTTTAGCAGACTTTCATTTTTTCTATTAATTAACAAAAAACCAATGTAAAGTCAAAAATTATTTTTGACTTCGTGTAGTTATGAAACATCATACAATTTTTCTCAGGATCTTAGAGACTTTTACACAATGAAAAGGAGCTGAGGAAAAAATCTTGTCATTTGAAATTCCACACTTCACCACTCATACAATCAAAACATTTGAAATGGTAATCAATCACTTCTAAAAATAATTCATCACTTTACTAGATTGACAATGCACATTGACTTATTGAAAAGTTGCAAAAAAAAAAAAAATTAATTAATAGCTAATATTTTTTGAAAACTTATATTCTTTTATTATAAGGACTAGAGCAGCAGTTCTCAAGTGCAACTTCCAGGCAATTTTAATGCAGCCACGACAAAATATTTTTGGGTATAAGTGGATGAGTATATGAAGTATTCAACATTTTCTTAAATTAATACCCAAAATATTTTTGGGTATTAATTTAAGAAAATGTTGAATATAACTGTATTAAATTCCTGTTTATTATATTTATAGAAGTTCTATAAATATAATAAATAGGAATTTGGCAGAGCCAGGATTTTGGCAATTGAAAAAATGCATCTCTTAATAACAAATAAATATTTCACTTTTGGTATTTTTATTCCCTTTCATATTTGTTAATCAAGGCAAGTACAATATCTTGTTTGCTCATCTTATTCACAGCAAACTATTTAAAATAAATTAACAGAAGTGATTTATAAATTATGGTTATAGTAAAGTAATCATGCTTTTTTAATCTGAATCAGTATATTGTATCTTATTTAGATTAATTTAAAAAATTATCATTTTTCGAATAAAAGTTAAATGATTAGATAAAAAAATTTCTTAATTCCTCTTACTATAAGAATTTAACAATTTTTATCTCATTAAAGTTGAATTAAGTTAATTCAATCATGTTACTAAGTTTCATAAGGAATAGTGAAGCCCACTCAGAGCTCACTACGAATTGATCAATCAAAATGTTGAAAAATGGGCTTTAATGGGTTGAACTTGATTCCTTTCTGGAAAAATCTAAATATATGCAACCAGTAATTCAACACAGTTCTTCAGATAGACAGTAAATGCTTTACTATATTGCCATTCTATGACTTTATTACAAAATTTTATATCAGTATAGCCATCAGCAATCTCTGATTGCCACATTGATAGTCATATGAAAAGTTTCCTTTGAGGAGCCTGGTCTTGAGTATTATATTTGTACCTAAACTGAATTACTGTGATCCCTTAACATAATACACCAGAAAAATTACTTGCAGAATTGAAACAAGATCTCCACCACTTAGCTTTATAAGTTGTTATTCATGGCAAAATACTAATTCTTTAGCATATTTTCTCTAATAATCTTTTTTTGCAGTGTAATAATATCTTACTCAAATTTTTGTTAAAACCTGGAACTCTTAACATCATAGAAGTATTTTATTTAATTCTGTACTATTACTTTTTTGTACTGGTTATGTATTAATTTTTATTCTCACTATAGTAATATCATATTTCGAATACTGACATCTTCAAAATTCAAGCACTATAGCAAAGAAACTAAATTTAAAATTTAGTTTCTTTGCTATAGTGCTTGAATTTCGAAGATTACATAGTTAAAGCAAAGAATACTGACATTTTCAGCTTCAAAGAAGCCATCATTGGCTGTAGAAGTTTTCTACAATTGATGATGACTTCCTTGAAATTGAAAACATTACCATTATTGTTATTGTGTGTGTAGAGTGTTTTATACTATAATAACTTCCACTGTTTATATTGCTTTCTCACTTATTCAAAAGCCCTGAAGATGGCGTTATGTAAGCCGAAAACGTTAGGCAATAAAGAATTTTTGTTTTGAGATTAGCACAACTGCTTTAGTATGTATTTGAATTCAAAAGTTCTTAGTTTAAGCGAGAAAGCAGTATAAACAGTAGAAGATAGAACTTATTTCTCTGAACTGATTGAATAAAAACTCAATCAGGGATATTTCCGTCAGAATCCTATAATTTAATTTATATTATTATTTTCTTTTTGATACAATTAAATAATAAAATTACAATATTTGTATACTAATAATAAGCTTTGACTGTATATCAACAAACAACTGAGTATTTGAATGAGACTGTATTATCAAATAATGAAATTGAGATATTTTTTGACTTCAAAAAGTAATATTGGATCAAAATACATTAAATAATGATTTTATAGAAAAATTTTGTGACCTGTTCTATGTATATTATGATATTAAAATCATATTCTTGAATACAATCTTCACTTTTGGAAGAGAATAAGTAATGTCCTATATTTGAAAAATGTACTCAATTTACAATACTGTTTATCACCCTCTCTCACTTAACTATTTAGTGTGGACATTTGCAGTAATTTTTATCCAAATCTTCAATTAATCACTAATTTATCACAAATAATTTTGAATAATGAAGATTTTGGATCACTATTGGGATAGAATAATTAAATATATTCTGAATTATTCATTGTAGTGATAATTAAAAATTGTATATTTTGAGGTGGACTGTAACTTATTTTGAATAAACAAGTACTTTAACTGATATTGAATTAACAAGGTTTCATTTCAAATGATTTATTAAGATAAAATATTAACTACAAATTTTGTCACAGATTAACAAAACATTCTAAACCAATAGTTTCAATTAGAGTATATTTCCACAGATTTTTTGATATTTACTTAAGTATGGACAAATTTATGAGAAGAGACCTGAAATCCTCATTTATTATCAGTTTATTATTAATAACAATAATTCCTTTCTTCTGCTTAATTTGTTGCATGCCGAAAGTTAAAAAAAAATGATTGTATGAACAAGTAATTAAGCCTAATTAAAATTCAAAGAATTATCATATCTTGCTTAATTTTCATCCTAATCTTTTGAAATTTTTTATAGTTTATTATATCCCATCAAAAACATCTCATATGTAAAAAAATAAGCCAAGTACAGTATTACCGAAACAGGATATTTGTGAAAATTTAAATGCGTTATTTTGGTTGATGTTATCATATTCTTTTCTTAAATTGTCAAACAAGTATTTGCATCGAAATTGCATGCAAATACTTGTTTGACAATTTAAGAAAGTAATATGATAACATCAACCAAAATAACGCATCTAAATTTTCACAAATATCCTGTTTCAGTAATAGTGTACTTGGCTTATTTTTTTACATATGAGATGTTTTTGATTGGATAATAAATTACACTTAATTCTGTTTTTACATGATAGATATGATTCCAAAGAATACATGTAAAAGAATCGTGTAAAAAAATATACTATATCTATAGGAAAATTGAAGATTGGTTCCAGACCTAAAAAACATCAAAAATAATAAATAAACCATATGAAATATCATAGAATTTTATCACTTTTATGTGCTTGCATTTTTTATTTCATAAAGATTGTGCATGTATATAAAAAGATATTATATAAAGTAAATTATCATTTGAAAAGTAAAATAACATGTTACTTATTCGTAAACAAAAAATTAGGCAAAATAATATGAGTCACACATAATGAGATTTTGATTTTAACTTTTATTAAATTTTTTATACCATCAAACATCAGAAAGTTACTTTTCACTTTAAACACCTAACTCAAAATGCAGATAAACAAATTTCCTATTGAAGTTACACATTTAATTAGGGGAATTCTCCAGAAATTTTTTTTCGAATTTGAATCAAAAACAACAACATGGAGGTGAATAATGTGAAGCAAACACTGCATTCACTATAATACAAAAAATTTTTCTTAGAATTTGGGTCAATCATGTTAAATCAAAATTGTGTAAAAAAAGTTCATGTAAAAACAGAATTGGGTGTATAAAGACAATTTTAAAATATTTTCCATGTCAAAAAGTTTTTATACAAAAAAACTGTAGAAATTTTATAATTTATGTAAATTTTATCCACTTATAAAAACATAAAATTATCAATTAAAATTGGACAAGAATATTTAAACAATTATTTACTCTTAACAAAAAATTATAAATATTTTCAATTAATCATTTGCAAATAAAAAAAATTATGCTAAATGGAATAAAACTTTATTGATTAAATTTATAATGTCATTTTTATATTATATAAAAAGGATACAATTGTAGTAGTTTGCTGCCACATTCCAGGTGGAAAATTTGGCACCATAGCTCCAAAGTATAAAAATGAAAATAATGCAAGAAAAAACCAAGCTACAAATTGTAATGGATGTAAAGGTCTTGACCATCCATTCTTTTTGCTTAGTTTATTAGAATTTTCAATTTTATGACATGGTGCAACCATCTGTTAATAATAAATAAAATGAAGAAATTTGTATTAGATAAAAATATAAAATTACTTATAAAAATATTTTATCATTATCATCTACAAAGTCTGTGAAAACATATTTTATAGATGCTTTTTATTGGGATTATTCATCTATTAAAATACATTGATTATCAATTTAATTTAATCTTCAAATTATATACAATACTTTTTATTAGAAATAAAATTTATCTAGAATTATTTATTTGATTTTTTTATAAATCTTAGAAAAGATTGTTTATTCCATAGATTAGAATCAGTGAAAAAATAATGTACAGTTTTAGATAGAAAAATTAATATATATAAATGTTTCTTAGTTTAGAAGAGAAAATTATTTTTTTACATTGATGTGTCTGCCAGAAATCTAGATACTTGTATTGCATTCCTCTAATATTAGAAGAAAACTATTTGCTTCTACCTTATAGAAAAGATAATTATGAATGGGTTCTTTCCTGCTTTAGGATGAAGCATCATTTGTAACATTCTTACCAATTCTTTATTATTTAAAGAAACCATAAAAATAAAGTAATCCTGTGCTTTTAATACTCCATCTTTTACACTATCACAAATCTGATCCATTATTTTAAATATTCTTGAATGTAAAAAGTAAAATTTCTTTTAATTCTCTCTTTATTCTAAACAAAGAAATTTTTATAACTTTTAATTTTTTCATCCTACTATTCTAATAAAAACTTTAACATTATTATTTCATTTATTTTTTTGTTTGTGTATAAATCTGCATAATCTTTTCCCTTTCTTTGTCTAAGTAGTAAGTTCACACAATTCTCATCTCTATTTTTACACTTTGTCTTGCTTATATTATCATTGCTTCATTCTAACATTTCTAATTAACAAAATCTTTTCTTCTTCCATTCATTCCTGGCTTCATGCATCTTCTCAAGTATTATTACTCCTCCATGTTCATTATTAAAAGACTACTTTTCTGTTTGTTTCTTCATCTGATGATGGTTTCAATGTAAAGGAGCTTAAAGTATTTTAAGTATTTATGTTTAGTATAATATATTTGTGAATGTTATAAAATTAAAAGTTTATATTGTATTTGTATTATCATATTTTGCATCATTTATTTAAAGCAAAAATTACATATGCCATCACTGTAATCCTAAGGATTATCAATATGCAATAGACTTTTGATTATCTGGATTCCAGACATATCTTGATCAATCCACAACTTGAAAGTGATGTTTAATTATTGATGTTTTATCTTAGATGCACCATCACAAAGACTTTTAAATATTTCAGATTCTTTTCTTTATTATATCTTAAATAACTGACAATGAAAATTAGAATCAAATTAAAATTACAAATATTTCAATAATTTCTTGCTGCAAATTTCTTGTTTCCTTTTTCAATAAATAATAGAATACTTGAATATTATGTATGAATGTAGTTTATTTATTTTTAGTATTAAATACATATTGCCCATAATTTCAATTTTTTGATTTTGCAGATTATTCAGGGTGATTCATTTCCTGATTACTCCAGTTAATCAAGAATATATGTGTATTTTCAACAAATTATTTAAAATAATAATAAAATGACTTTATTAATGTCATATTTTTAAATTGTATTTTTTATGTGAAAAGCTCAGAATAATTTTCCAAAAAATTTTTATTAAATATACATAGCATTTAATGTATTAACAAACTATTACAAAATGATGGAACTTCTGTCAACAATTCAATCATTTAAGGATTTTTTTTATGCCAAAGATTCAAATTAAGATGACTTGCCTATATTTTAATGTTAATTTATTTGAAAAATATTCCATTATATTCAGACATATATTTTCAAATCAAATCAACTCAAGTCAATCCCCATTCTGATTCCAGAATGGGAATGGGTTCTTCTGTTCTCTTGGAATGAATGATACAGATTAAAGAGAGGAAAGAAAATGCAAATATTGGTGATAAGAGGTCAATGTTTGTAGTAGTAAACATAAAAAATTTTTTAATGATAAATGTAAGTTTCAGACTGATCTGATAAAATTTATAGATTTTAAAATAATGACTTTTTAGTAATGTATATCAAATTTTAAATAATGCTACATTTTATCAAATTATAGTTTACTATGTATTAATATACTAATAGATATGATATACTTTAAAAAATTACTGTAGAGAATTTAAAGTACTAAAAATTCTATTAATTTAAAAATATACATATACATTATGCCATATTGCTTAATTAAATGTGATTTAATTGATATGTATACTTAATTATATTTTCAATTTTAGTTAAAATCAAATAACTCAATAAGTTTTAAAATTAAATAAAATTTTATTTAATAGTATTTAAAATAGATTTAAAATAAATTTATAATTTGAATAATATAATATTTACCTTTTCTTTTTTGAAGTATTGTTCATTTAACATATTTAAACATTTTGAGAATGTATATTTATGTTGATATTTCCATAAAAAATAAATATTTCAAATGTTTAATTAAATTAAAATGATGTCTATCTTCTAATAAAAGATCACTGTGGTTCTGAAAATTAAAATCATTATTATAAGAATTCAATTTCTTTTATTATTATTAAATTTGGTCATTTGAAGAATTACTTAATAAATTATAAATTAAAATAATATTAAATAAATATTTTTAACTGAAAATTAAAATATAAAGCACTATAAATTATAATTAATTTTTAGAAGCTTTAAATTTCTAAAAAATTAACAAAAATGATGCCAAAAATTTTCTTGATTCTGATGCTAATAAGAAATCCCGATTCTGATTCCGATTTTGATTCTTAACATTTCAATTGTAAGTTTTGCTTACAGACAATATAGGTGCACTATTTATTTTGTCTTATTTTCTCATTAATAATGGCCAAGTTATAAGATTTTAAGCAGATAAGAAGAGAAGCTTGGTTAAAGTTCATCTTAATAAATAAAGATGCATTTCCCTTATTTGCTAAAGCTGTGATCAATGCAAAAAATCAACTGCAAAAATTTGTGGGCTTCAGCTAGTAAAAAATATTTTGTCTGATAAATTTGTGCTTAAGAGAATATCATAATTAATAGTTCACATAGATACATACCATTTATAGATAAGTGTTAATTTTAATTATAATTAATTAATCAAAACCCTGTTAATTATTTACTTATCTCTAATAACCAAAGATTTTTTTAATAGGGATAATTAATTAATTATAAATGTGTAATATCAAAGCTCAAAATATTTAAAGATGCAATGTTAAGAGTTTAGATTGATAATATATTGCTCTGAAAAAATAAAATAAATTTTACTAAGTTATTTTGTTTTGTTTAAAAAAATATATAAAAATATATATTTTTTATATATTTTTTTATAAATATATAAAAATGTAAATAAATTAGTAAGAATCATTTTGAAGTAATCATAAATTTCATTAAAAAATCTCCCAATTTCTATCCCAATGCTGATTCCTAAAAAAAAAACAACGATTCTTCAGATTCCAATTTCGATTAAATGCTCCATCACTAAAAATTATTATATTAATTTGTTAAATGAGAAATATTACATCATGTTTATAGAAAAACTTATAATATGCATAGTAAAATTTGACATTTAAAAAAAAATTAAATTTTATTGACTAATATTCAATAAAATTTTAATTATTTATTATAATTTTATAATAAATTTTAATTACTTATTATAATAAGTATAAATTTCAATAATTAAATTTTATTATAATTTAGGTCAAATATTTGCAAAAATGTCTAAATTTAGCACTAATAGCAGTCGGAAAATGATGCTCAAATAAAATTCAAATCAAAACAAATCAATTAGAAGTATTTTTAGTTATTTCATTCTTTATTTTTAATAAAATAACCAAAAGTACTTCCAATTGATCTGTTTGGATCTGAATTTTATTTAAGCATCATCATCTGACTGCTATTAGTGCTAAGTTTAAAAGCAGTGTAAAGAAAGCAACTCATTACAAATATTTACTTATTTTATTAATAAAAGTTTTGAAAAAAATCTAGTTATAAATCTATATATATTAAGACATTTCTAGAATATTCAATATAAGGCAAAACTCTTCTTTTAAATAAATACCATATTTTAATTCAGATTCAATTTTTAAATTTACTTATGCTATTTTAATCATTTCAGTAAAGTAATTCAGCAAACTTATTCAAAAGAATTTTTGAAATTTAATAATTAAATAAAATCAATTATACATGTAATTAAATTTGCTATTCTGATCAATTCCATATTCATTCTTAATATTCCACATTTTTCTTGTGGTCTGCCAATCAATATTTTGTAATAAACATCTATTCAATTTACTATTATATTTGTAATAAATGGAATATTTAATTCTATATAGTATTGTATTGATCTTAGAATTTCAGCAGGATAGAATCATTAATGTATTATGTATATACATATAGGCACTCCTCTAGTTATGAACATAATTGTATGCAAATTTTGTCTGTAACTCAGAAATCATTGTACAGAAGGTGTAAGTACTAAAACTAGCACATGTAATATGTTTATAATATATTTCACAATTAGACCAATTAGAAGTTTCTTATTCTAGAGGTTTGAAAAAAATTCAGACTATATACAAATATTTTTTGGTATAACCTCTGCCATCTTGAAATATTGCCATATGTTAAGTAATTATGTAGTTTTTCATTATATTTATTACTAGATCATTCTGCTATTATAATACTGTACTTAAAATTCTAGAAGAGTTTTTGAAATTTCCTAAAATTTGAAAATGAAATGGCTTGTTTGTAAATATGAATATTCATAACTTAAGGAGTGTATATATATAATTACAATGAAAGTAGATAACCAGTAAATGTATACTCCAGTGTTATCAGAGTAT
>WUQG02457588.1:0-12553 GCA_011317285.2 Androctonus mauritanicus
TTCATTTTAAATCTCTTCATTTGGTAATACCATGGATGGTTTTTTTTTTTTTTTGCATATTTTACGCCTCTTTCCAATCAGGGAGATTACTAAGGGGCGAGGCCAGTTCCAACCATGGGCTGCATCCACACTCGTGGAAGGGAGCCGGATGGTGAATAACGGGGATCACCGGGCCGGGCCCAGCAACCCGAAAAAACTTTTCAGGAGTTATCAAACCCGGTTCCTCCTGCATGGCATGCAACAGCGTTACCACTCGGCCATCCGGCCGCCTACCATGGATGGGTAATACTGCAAATATCTCACACTGCCACTAAAAACTTCAGACAACCGCACAATCTGGGCTCACTTCTGATTTTCTGAATAATCTCGCTATCAACAACCAGATTATTTTCCTTCTTATGCAGTATTAACAAACTTTCTTCATATTCTAATAAGTGTTTTTTTATGTGGTTCAGCATCCTACCGGGTTTTTAAGCGATCAGGTCTGCTGCTTAATTAAGTGGCAGGATAATAACCTTGCTATAGCTGCACACCTGTAGAGGAGTCACCAGATTGTAGAGAAACAGGCAGGACCTGAATCCCATAAATATTTCTAAGTGGTAGGACAAGAAAATCGAATCCAGGTCTCTAGAATGGAAAGCTAAAACGGTTTCATGTAAATATTCCGGCCGTTTTACCAAAATTGTAACTCTTCAAATTATTATATTTATTTATTAGCAACAAAGTTAAAAATTGATAAGGAAATTGAAGAATTGGCAGAAATAAGCATCGATACTTTAGCACAGTACTATTTTAAAATAATGTATATAATGATTATGTGAATATCGGCCGATGGATTAGCTGCAAAGAACGTTTAGGCTTCCAACTCAGATTTACGATTGAATTCGGATCTTTTATCGCGAAAAAAATTTTTTGTTAAATGGGATAAGTCTGCGATTGTGTTGAATAGCGACTTTATAATCATCAATGATTGGAAAACGGCGTTAAAAAATCCTTTTACTCAATCTTCCAATCGATCCTATCATGTATTAGCTTACGATGGATAAAGTGGCCATTGTTATATATAATCCTTGCGCGATTTGGTAGCACAAAATGATTTTTCAAGATATATTAGACGAATTTTGAATTTACTTAGAAAAAAATCATCAAATATATTTAGTTTAAAAGTATTAAAATTCGTTGCGATGGGCATATGTTGTATTCGATGATTGTACTATATTTTTTCCAGAAGATACAACTGAATGCACTTACTTATTAGGGACATATTCACTTATGGTATCGAAATAAATTTTTAAATAAATATATCAGATATTTTTTTGCCAAATATATTAACTCTTACATAAATTTAGAGAAAACATTTTCAAAGTACCAGTTCATTTTACTGTATCAGTAGATTAAAACGTTTAGTAATAAACAAAGTATGCATTTTCAAGTTCTTATTTTCATTTCTTACGTGATCATGAAATCACTAAATTTAGCAACATCAGAAACTATAAACAATTAATAAAATTATTTACAGTAATGCATTTATTTTGACCATACGTTCCATTTATAATGTTTTAAACATTAGGCTTACCGTCTAATGTATATTCATCAAAAAAATAATTGATAAAATAAATCAAAATTATTGTAATAGATTAGCAAAATCTAAAATCTTTTATGAAAGTTATTCAAATGAAAACAAAAGCAAACACAATATCAAACAAAATTAATATTTCTTTAAACTCCAATATCAACACACAGCCATTTTAAATCACAACCAAACACAACTAAACGATTATAGCAATATTATTTTCGTAAATAATTTTTATTGAAATTATTTTATAATTTAAATATATTTGCTTTTCATACTAAGAATATAATTATAATTGTAAATTTTCAAATCTTTATATTTTGTTTATGTGTAGTAATAAGTTTTTAAATTAAAACATTTCGTTTACGAAACTTTAGCTGTATTATTATTATTAGTTAACCAAAGGTCGCAAAGCATGTCGGGTAAGAGCCACCGCTCCGAAGAAGAATCGTCACAGAAAAAGGAGAGAATCATTTAAATGTCTTTGAGTTTTATTTGTTATAAACGATAAAAGTTCTTTTATGTAGTTTAAGTATCTTCTCAGATACTTAGAGAATGACGGAAATGATATGAATGGAATTAATATTTGAAGTTGAAGCTAAGAAAGAACTGGTTCAACAGAACTAAGTGGAACTGAAAAGTGAGTCTTGTTATAGTCTCTTTTATAACATTTATTAATTATATTTTTTATTTTTTCTAGGAACATTCGCAGTTTCATCGTCAGGATAGGAAGTATATTGCTGTAAAATAATTTTATAATCGTGAACAAGTTCATTTGAAATTTATATCTTCCATTTCTTTATTGAAATATCTGATTAAAAATTTTGAAGCTATATGATATATATTTAATATAAACACTTGTTCTTTACATTTGTTTCTATAATTTAACGATTTTTAAACATTGTTATTAAGATATGCAAGTGATATCGTTTTAATATTTTTAAAGTTCTAAATTAACTTGATCATAAAGAATTTGTTTGATATATAAATTAATGAATTAAAATCAATGATTGTTTTAATTGTTTTTTAATTTTTTTAATAGCAATGAATGGTATGAGGCCTTTGCCTCCTGATATTCATGTACCTGAGAAACGTAAAAGAAATTATAAATTATTGATAGATCCTATATTGAAGAAAGGAACTGAAAAAATATATAGATATGATGGTGTTGTACCTGGGGTAAATAAATTTTATTTTATCATTATTAAAATATTTTAAGTTTATTTAAATACTTTTGAAACAATTATAAAAATATTAATTAAACACAGATATTAAATCAAATTTCAATGAATATTTATGTTTCTTGTGTTACATTATTAGTAGTAATTAAATTCATTTGACAAAAGGGTACATTAAGACTCAGATTGTTATATAGAAAGTTATATAGCAGTTCTGAAGACACTTCAGTACACACTAAGAAATTTTTATTTTCTTTTGAATTTTTATTATATTTAGATTGTGAGATATTACAATGAGAAAGAAATGTTTAAAAAATAATAATTTATTATATTTTTTTTATTTATTCAATAATTTAACAAAAATAAGTTGACAACAGTTGACCAATAAACTGACAGCTTAAAAAAAACTGATTTTTCAATTTGAGTGTTATTAAATTGAATTTAAATTTATTAATATTATTGTATTATTGATGTATTTCCTTTCTCCATGTTGTTTTTAGTTTCTGTTTCAATTAAATTTTCAGATGATATTGCCAGTTGAAAAAATGGAAAATATAATAATTATACTTATGATTTAAATACAATTCTTTAAATAACTTGTTCTCACTATTTTAATACATCACATTTAAAAGCTATATATTTTTCCTTATAAAATTGGAATTATTTATATTTTTGAATATTATAGTATTTATTCTAACTAATTGTATATCATCATTTTTATTTTCACTAGTTTTTTGTGTCGTTTATTGGAAGAAATAACTTTTTGATTTGTTAAATAATGCAATGTGACTTTTAATCCAAATTTCACAATAAAAATTTTATTTTTGTAAATATTTTAATATTATTTATTTTAAAGTATTATGATTTTATAATTACAAAATTAAAAACTGAAAAAATAAAATTATACATATGAAGGTTTAACTGCATAAATTCTCTCTAAAAATTTAATTTTATTTTACGTGCACAATTTATTCAATAAATTTTCTGTTTCATTTATTAGAAAGAGCTGTTTATTAGAATAAATACAATAATATTTTTTTGTTTAAAACAATATATATTAATTTATATTCATTTTTCAAAGAATTTTTAATATATATATAATAGAAGCATTTTTCATATTTTTCAAATATGAAAAAAATATTTCTATTAATAGTATGCAATATGGATTAAGTTCCATTTGCTTGATAAGGAATTGCATATTATAGATAATATTGAAATAATGGTATTACTATAATATATGATTCTAATTATCTTATTTTGACAGTATAATAATAAATTTTATTTCTGTATATTTTATTTTATCATTGATGGTTCAAATGCTAGCTAAAAAACTGTTAATATTTATTTGTGAGTTATATTTTCATATAATTAATAATACAATAGTTTAATTTATGGAAAATTAAACTACTGCACTCTAAAAGTTGTTATAATTTACTTTATATTCATTTATACATGTATAAAAATATAGGCAAAAAAGCATAATAATAATAATTGATTTGATATTGCCATGTTATCTGATTTCTAAAATTAGAAATAGACTAACTTATTTAATTTTGTTTGTAATGTTTCTATAGTATTATTATGAATGTTTGAATAATAGCTTGAATTAATTTACACATTTTATTTTTTTTACTCTTTTATAATTTCAACTTAGGTAACAATTAAGCATAGTTTGAGATGAACCTACACAATTATAGTGAAAAGTTTTTTTCAGTTTATTTATGAATATCTGATCACATACTGCAGTATAAAGTTTATTATATAATAAATTTAAAAAATTTTTCAATTAAAATAACTATTTTCACAAACAAAAAATATGCATATTGTTTTTTTAAGCAGCATGAATTAAATTCCATTTGCTTCATAGGGAATTGCATAATACAGATAAATATAAAAACTTTATAATATACAATTCTAAATTCTCTTATTTTGACAATATAATCATAAATTTTATTTCAAAATATTTTCTCATTGACACTTCATATGTTAGCTAAAAAAATTGCTAATGTTTATTTGTTTGTCTAATACAAGAAAAGAAAAAGCATATATCTCTGATGAGGATGCGACAGAAACACAGTGGCTGGAGAGGACCATAGAAGTCCAAAACTGTTACCATCTATGCATCAGTAGTGATTTATTAAATGTATTTGTTTGCTGAGAGTACTTACTTCTATTGTTTTTAAAAGATTTATTATTTTATATTATAATTTCTCCCATATGGGTAAGGATTAGAATTTCATTTACTCTCTGATTAGCATGTTGTAAAGATAACTAGATATCTTTACCTCTAATGTCTGAACATACAGTGGTAGAACTTTAAAATCTTTTCTCTTGCAGTCCTATTTTCTTTTTACTTCTTTGTTTTTACTCATAGTTAAAATTATCAAGCATAAATCCACTATCCCATTCATTTGTCTATAATGCACTGATTATAGATAAATGAATGGGGATACATATTACCTGATAAAAATATTGTATTTTTTCTTCAGTTAAAGTTCAAAATAATAATCAAAGTTCATTATTCTTATATTCATCCAATTTCTAATTTATTGTATTAGCAAAGAAATCCAAAACAAATTTGGCATTGTTTTACAGTCTTCTACTGTTTTTAAATTTTGTGCTGTTAAATCTTTTCATAATTCAAGCACATCATTTAATTTGTATAATTCAATATCTTTTAGTATAAATTATTTATTACTATATCTTAATTAGCAAATTTACAAATAATATGATAACTATTTAAAATATTTGTTAATTATAAATATAATTTTAGAACTAATACAATAAGATCTTAAAATGGCATTTATTAATTAATACTTTGATTAATGATCCACCTCTCACAGAATCTGTTGTTTTGCTAATAATAAATTTTTGATTAAAATTATTATTTATTATACAGATGTCAATTTTAATCAATTGGAGAATTCTTTGATGAATTCTATAGGTTGATTTAAATAGTAATGTTTTTTTACAAGAATTTGAAGTTTACATAGTTTATTTTTCTGTTCTGATTAAGACATCTTTCATCTTATACCAAAGAAAGAATTATTTTATGCTACATTTATGCACCTTTTTATACTTTTTGTTGTTAATCCCTATTTCTACTTATTAGTAATGTTTAATTCATTAATATAAAGTTTATTTATTAAAATTATATGATTAAATAATATGTTTAATAGTGAAAAACAATCATTTTCACCTTGAAATAGATTAAATCATTATTATATATTTCATATATTTGATTAGTAATTATTTTGACTAATGATGATTTTTGTGGAACCAGTTAACATTGTTAACTTAAGATTTCAGTATAGAATTAACTAATTATATACTATCATAACTATGACTATATAAATTAATTTTAATTTTTTCATTTTTCTCATAGAAATATAGTTCAATATTTTGGTTTTTTTAATATAAAAGAATAAAAATTGCTAAAATTTAAGCTAGAAATTTTAAAGCAATCTTATATATTCTATACTCTAAGTTTTCTTCTATTTATGATTAAATATTTCTAAATATTTTAAAAATTCTGAATTTTAAATATATCAATGATATATATATATAAAGCAATTTATATTAGACATAGTTAAACTATGGCTATCAAATCAGATATAATAGCTTGCAAGAGATTTCATTTAACTTCATTTTTTTTTCTGAAACAAATACACTTCATAAAAACTAACCGACTCTCATTAAAAACAGAAAAAAGTTTGAAACAATGATATACTTATTGACAAATTGAAAATACTTATTATGCAGAAATAATTATATTTATCTTGTATTAATAAATAATTATGCTTATGAATTGATGTATTTTTTATATATAAATTGATGTATTATATAACTATAAAGAATTCATCAATTCATATGAATAAAGTTTTTATTGATATGATAATTGTTGGATGATTGATTGATTGATTGATTTTTAAGTTTTATTTTATCAATAAAACTTTTTCCATAACGACCTACAAAACAATTTTTTAATTTAAATTTGGCATTCAACAAAAAAGTTTTCCTATTCTTGATTTATATTGCATATTTTCAATATTCCTTAATCCCTAACACCTTTTCAATAGGTATTCAAATATCAGAATCTTACTGATAATGTGAAAAATATATTATTATTGATGTTTTTAATTATGTTTTTTGATAAAAAATTTCCAGTTCAGGAATTTTCATTAGGAACTAAAATTAGTACATGCTGCATCACCTGATGAAAGAATGCATAGTTAACATTGTGCATTCTTCCACTAGGTGAAGCAGCATATAATATGATGGTTTAAAAAATTTGGAAATTTTGATTAAAATTAATGAATCACAAAAAATTATTGAAAATTTTTGATCATTGAAAATAACTGCATTTTATTTATTATTATTAAAATTCTTTATTGAATTATTAATATATATTATAGTTCATAAGTGTTTTCATAATTTAGAAGAAGAAAATTTTTTTGAAAATTTCAATAGTTTTAGATTATTAATTGGTTATAGATGGTGAGCAGCATGAATCAAAGAACAAGGCCAGAAATTATGGCAGAATAAAAGCACTTTGTCAAATATCATGGAAAATAAGTGAATGTAAACAAAATCAGCTGCTATTATATTTTGTTTTGTATACTGCTTAGAAATTAAAATTTTAGTAAAAATAAATGATTTAAGAAAAAGAATAAAAAATAAGTTCTTTGAAAACTTTTAAATGAATAATTATCTTGTTTTTGTATCGTTGTTGTTTTTGTTGTTGTTGTTAGAAATACATAGGATGTCCCATAAATTTGGAATAATAGGGAAAAATAATTAATTCATGTTTTCATCTTTGAACCTTAGATGTCTTTGAGTATGAAAGAATGAGTTCAGATGATAATTTGCAGGAAATCAGAATCAGATAGGTTTGTTGCAAATATTTAGTATATTGGACATGCAGCTGCACATTATTGATGCATGAAACATTATTACACCCTTGTGTTTACTGATTGGGTATGTCATCTGGATTTGTATATCATAGAATGCAGTAAATATTAATGTTTGTATTACCATTTTTTATTTTGTCTTATGATTTGAAACCTATAGGATGACACAGTATATTTAAAAATAATAATATACAGGGTATCTTTAATATTCAAGTAAAGTATAAAATATTATTTTCCATTCTACTGTAGATAAAAAAAAACTATAAAATGAAATAAAAAAGATAATTTATTCAAATTTTATGATATTTAATCTTAAATTTGTTAAGTTCTACTATCATTATATGTACAAAGTTCCATATGATTTTCTAATTCAATGAGTATATATCTAAAGTTGCAAATTAAATAGAATATATTCAGTTCTTCATTCATGAAAAAGAATTAAATAATTTATGGCATTTTAGATTTTTATTTTCTATAAAACAGAAGCTATTAATATTTAAACTGCACATATATTTTTGGGCATCCTGTATATTAATAACTCATAAATATACCATACTTTGAAATAAAAAATTAAAAAATTCCAATTAATTTAGATTATGTATCAATAAATAATAATAATAGTAGAAATAATGAACTAAATCAAAAAAATTGTGAAAGAAACATCTATTCTAATTATATGGGAAATAATTGGAATAACAAAATAGAAATCAACATGTGTGTGTGTATATACAGTTGATATAAAAATAAAGATTTATATAAACTATATAGTTTATATAATTGAATATATTTGAAAAAGTTATTAAATAAATCTATTTGTATAAGCCATAATAATATATAAACATGGATATTTCCTGGTTTCATACATCTAACTTATATAAGTTCAGTTCTAGGGAAAATATTTTCCATCAGTTTTGTTTTGCTGTATAGAACATAAACATATAATTTGTTTTGCAGATTAAAAAAACAAACATATTAGTACAACATTCAAAAGTTTAACTAACTTGATTTCTTTATATTGTATATATTGTTTATTGATTTTAAATATCATATTTAGATACTATTGAAGACAATGTAATATTATAACATATTGTCTCTCATAATTAGTATTATTTCAACATTTCTCCTTTTCATTCAAGGAATTGTGATACCATAACATCATAAAAAGACAATCACTATATTTCACCTAGCATCAGGAATTTTTGTTAAATAATTATTTTTTCTAATTCATATAAAATTTGGATTATTTGAAAACCTTATTCCCAACTATTTAGGTACACTAGAGACTATTTGTGCAGGTGCTTCTTGAGTTACAAACTTAATCTGTAAATAAGTTTTGTTTATAATTCTGGATGTTCATAAGTTGGAAAATATTGTTACAAGACAACCAGTAGTAATGAAAGCATTATATATATTGTATTCAGTAACATATTTCATAATTGAACCAATTAGAAGTTTCTTATTTCATAAAATCAAATAAAAAGTTCTAATATAAAATGAGAGTTTTTTTTAGTGTAATTTCCACCATCTTGAAATACTCACATATTATGTTAAGTAACATTATATTAGTTACTAGATCATTCTGCTACCATAATATTTAAAATTTTTTAAATTTTCTGAAATTTAAAAATGAAATGGCACATTCATAAGTACAAATGTTCATAATTCAAGGAGTGCCTATGTTTATGAATATAAATTTTAATTTATGTAACATTGTCATAAAGGTATGCTTCATGTAAGTTGGAAGCTTTTATATGTTTTATATATATATGAACATGCATATTAAACATTGAATTTATATATCATATAAAATTGATATAGATTATATCAATTTTATATGATATGCAGATTAGTCATTAATCATCAGTTTTCTAATACACAAAGTTTATTTGTAATTCAGTTTTTTCTTCCAATTCTTTCTGAAAGAGTTCATTCATCATAAATTTTATATAAGAATAATTTATCTTTTCTTATCTCCTTGATTGTAATTTTTATAAATTTCATTTCATTGATTTTTCATTCATCTCTTTTTGATTAATGACTGATTTTTAATTAAATAATCACTCACTAAATGATTACTTGCTTTTTTTAAAAAACAGGATTGCATCATTTTTTTATATTTATAGTGGTTTGCATAGATTTGGTCATAGTAATTGATATACAATATAATCATATAATAATTGTATCTTATATATAATTGCATAATCTTATAGGTAGATAGTCAATATAATGAAGATATATAAAGAATGACATATAAGTCATTCTTTATAATTCTTTAATATATTGATTGTATTCCTATAAAATTTCACAGTTGAGTGACATAGCTTTTAAAATCAAAATAAAACTAATAACCACTAAAGTGCTTTCAGAATTACTTCCTCATCAATAATTACAGAAAGAATAGAATAATTATAATGTATAGGATTCAAAAATTTAGAATAGGTTACAGATATAAAATAACATTTATATGAATTATAATCAAAAATGTAAAAAAAAACAAGCCCAAATAACTTATTAAGATATTTTCTATACTTTAGAAGCAGTATTTTAGTTTTTCTTAATTATTTAAGTACCTGTTTTTAAATTGTAGTATATATTCAAAATACTTAGTACCATACTTGATTTATTTTGTACATATATATTTTTGATTGATTGATCTAAATATATAAATGGATATCTCAGTTAACACCTTCTTTAAAAAAGACATTTTCAAGCTGTAATATGCAAATATTATTAAACTATAAAATTTAATAAGCCAATTAGAAAATATTAACTATTCTCTTAAATCTTAGTCTAATACTGAAATTTTTAGTAAAGTATTAAATAACATAAGAAGTGACCATATTCCAAATTAAATGAAAAGTGAAATGAATGAACTAAATGAATGAAATTTAAATGTTAAAATTTTTAAAAATGTGGCATAGAAGTGAATCTCTCTTCTTTAGTCTAATTGAGGAAAAATTTTCATATCTTAAAATGAGCTAAAGTATACAAGTATCCTTGGTCTATGATGAGGTTCAGTTCGAACCCAAAAATATGTTAGAAGTCAGAAATGTTCTAAATTTAGGAATTTCCCAGTACTAATTTTTATTAAAATATTATATATTATCATATTAAATTTAACAAACACAAAAGTACAGAAATCAGGCAAAAAAAGATAATTTTAGTACATTGCACATGGACTAATTTTACATATGAATTGCATGACCAATTGCAGAATTCATGGGTTACACTACTTTCATAAGTACAAGTGGTCATAAGTCAACGATTACTTGTATATATCTTTCAGATTTGATCCAAAACAGTTGAAAAATGTAATCTTTGAAACATATATAGAGAAGAAATTATCTGTCTCTCTGCTAATTTTAATCCAGTTGTGCTGAAATTTTCAGAGGATCTTAAACTAAGAAAAATATATTCTTCAAATTTTAGTAAAATCAGTTGAACATTGCAACCCATATAGGTATCACATTTAAAGAAAGGATAAAGAAACATTAACAAAAGTATTAAATATAACAATCTAATTATTAGCTTAGCAGAAGCTGCTTATTCTAAAGATTGAAATGTTTTGAAATGAAGCTAAAATGATAGAAGTTCAGATAGGAAACTTGATGATAACCAAATATTATCTCAAATAATATTAGTAGTAGTAATATTTTTGCATTGGGAAATCCTGGAATGTTATTTATTTAAACCACTAATTAATAATAATAATTTTATTAATTTTAATTGGGTAAATCACAATATTTTTTGTTATTTTTTAATATAGCTTCTTGAAATTTTCTAAATATATTCTTTGAATTGTGCTTTCTTCAATCATATAATCAGAGAGTCCCCAAACTTTTTGGAGTTGTGACCTCTTATTGAAATTCATTATACAGTGCTCCTAGGTTATAATGTGGGTTTGTGTGATGGTGATCTGACCTGCATTATAAAACAACTGCACTATAACAGCTTCTCTTATTTTCTAATTTAATGATTCTCTACTGATCTAAACATTTCTAATTTTACACTATTGATCCTGATAAACATAACTGCAACTTTGTCATTATTTAATAGTCAATAGGAGATGAATGAGAAATGTTATGAATTTCTAATACATAATGAGGATTCAACAGTTGCCGACTTCCTGAGAATTAATTATAATGACTAACAGTTTAGAAAAAATATTTATTTTAATAACTTACATCATTTTTATTGTTTTTTTATAAAGTTGAATTACATCTCATATCACTATCAAAACTGCCGTTAAATATCAAGCAAGAAGATGGTGGAAAAGCAGCATACCACTTGGCTATCAGGAGATTTTTTTCAAAGATATTTTGAAATTTATGTAAATTAGCATCAGAATTAATATGAATTCAAATTTCTATTATTTTGTCATAGATAATAATAATTCTGTAAGTTTTGTTAATTTTAGTTTTGTTATTATTTAAATATGGTGACAAGAAGTTAGCAAGGTGGATGGATGTAAATTATGTGTTGTATTATATTTTTCTCAGAATCTTTTTCAAAAGGATGGGGAACAGGAAAGACCCACATTATATCTGAATTCACAGTATAAACAACAGCGTTATATCCGGGGAGCACTGTACTTCATTGACCCTCAATTATTTAATAAAAATAACAATAATATATTTTAAGAATGTTATATGAATTTCATCATGATGAAGAGGCTGTTTTTCTTAATTTATATTGAGAAATATAGGAAACATTTAATGAAGCTCTAAACAGAGTTCTAATTTGATATATATATCATTTAAAACTAAAATATTTCAAATATATTTTTCTAAATTCCTTATAAAAATAATACTAACAAGGGGGAGGTCGCAGCTATCGGGTCCGGGATTTGGACAATTTTTATATATGTTAATCTACAGTCAAAATAAGGAGAG
>WUQG02457599.1:0-12553 GCA_011317285.2 Androctonus mauritanicus
TTTCGCCCCGCCACTTAGTGCTCTTACTGAGTGGAAAGTGGCGTCATCTGTTGACCAAAAAAAAAAAAAAAATGTAATCTTAGCTCCGTGAGGTGGCTCCCTAGTGTTGGCAATTTAGTAGAATTTCTACTAAATCTAGTAGAATGAGATACTCATTTAATGACTTAATTTTGATTCCGGTAGATGGTAGAAAATCTGATAGATCATAAAATAATTTTAGTAGATTTCTGGTTGTTTTCATTTTTACATGAATTGATTTTTTTATGAAAATTTTTAAAAATAAATAAATAACTTCACGGGTCATTAAACTGATTTAATTTCAATTTTAAAACATTTTAACTATGCCCCTGATTTTATAGATTGAATTCAAAATCAGTGGAAGAATATAACATTAATGCAATGGCAAAACACATCAAATACTTTAACATTTTGGGCTAAAGTTAATGCCTATAAAGACGCTAATCAAGAAAACTCCATACATGGAAAATCCAACATCTTTGGGAAAATCCTTACAAAGAATTGTCAGATTTTGCCCTCTCTCTTAGTTTTATTCATGGATGGTTTTACCACATTCCAATGCTGAAGTTGAAAGACTGTTTAGCCAAATGAATTTAGTAAAAACAAAATTATGAAATAGAATGCAGCTACACATGTTAAGCAGTATTTTAGCAATTAGATCTGGGCTAACAAGGCAAAATAAATGTTGTCGTAACTATAATGTTCCTGAAAACATTTTAAAAAATATAAAACTATGCAAACTTACGAATGCAGTGGAGTAGAAATTGAGGATATCGAAAATCTTTTAACTAGAAATTTTTGCTGTTAATCAAGTAAATAAAAAAATGTTTGTAAAACTCTGCCTAATAGGTTATTTTAATTTTAAAATCATTTAAATTAATGAATTTAAAACTAAATGCGATATGTATTAAAGATTTTTTTGTTTGTTCAGAAATATATTTTAATAAACAAACTAAAATATTAATCGATTATTTTTTTTTTCCAACTACGTATCCCCACACAGAAAGTTAATAGAATTCTAGTAGATTTTCTTCAAGGTCTTAGTGGAAAACCATTCTCCGCTGTTGGCAACGATCAATTATTTTATGATCTATCAGATTTTCTACCGGCGACATGTCGTCGCCGATAGTGTTGCAATGAACTTGCATGTGACAGAGGGCTTTTCGCTTGATGCTGAAGATAAACAGCTATTCCAGCTACTGCATCCTGCAGTATCTGGTTAAATTACATCGGAAAAATTACTAATGATTCCACTATCAAAATCTCTAAACTGAAATTTAAGATTAAAACCTATAAAGGAAGAGATAAGTTTGAATAAGTATAGTCGATTTTGAGTTATTTATTTCATATAATTTACAATTTTTCATTATTAAAGATTAATTCCATTTTCCATTAAAATAACATATTGTCTATATAAAATCCCGACGAAGTCATAAACCGTCTTTTTACTTTTTAATTACAATTTAAAGAAATTATATAAACTGTATAAACCCCAGCGATTCTCAACCTATGGTAGGCGTACCACAGGTGGTATCATCTATGGGTAGTACGTAGAATATTCCCAGATGGTACGCGAAATTATATGAAATTGAAAAATTATGTTGTATTTAATAAATAAGCAAAAAAGTTAGAAGAATAAACAAAAGGTCAATCTGTTACTATAAAGTTTTTATTCAGTGTATAAAGTTTTAATGCAACAGTGTCTGTTAACATTTCTAATTCTAGTAAAAGTTCAAACCATTTCCCGTCTTACACAAGTTATAACACTTTTACACAGACTCTTAAGAAAAACTTTTCTTTAATCGCATTGAATTTGCGTGCTATTTTTCTTAAAATTTGCTGCTTCAAAGCTTTGAAGAATATTTCAATAGAAATTATTCTGAACATTTAGGACAGGTTGTATAAACGAAGATTAATTTAAACCGGTACTAAGCAAGAAACTTGCTTTAGCCTGCGCCGAGTCTAAATTTGTCTTGTTTAAACTAAGATTAAGTATTGAGCTAAGCCTTATACCAATACTTAATCTTATTTGTTAGTTTAAACAAGACAAATTTAGACTCGGTGCAAGCAGACCAAGGCTAAAGCAAATTTCTTGCTCAGTCCCGGTTTAAATTAGTCTTCGTTTATACAATCGGCCCTTATGGATACGAAATCCTTATCAGTACCAATATGTTCTATTTATCAACTATTTAGTTGCTCAGAAAAAGTTGCTAGTGCATCCTTAGCGCATCCTTAGCCTAAGTCTCCTTTTTCCTTTTTTGTATTGGCTCCAAGTCTCATATAATAGGCTTTACACAACACGGTGTTTTTAGGTACCTATTTACCTTATTATACGAGAGACATCTGTCGGAATAAACGAAGCTAATGCATAGATTATGAATCATATTAAGTGATATATATCTGTTATATCTATTTCTGTTATCATCATCTTCAATTGTATTTCATTTTAAGAAAGTGCTGTACTGCATTTAACATTGTGCAACTAGGCTATAAAATTTCGAAGTAAGAGATCATTCATAAAATCCCATTTATGATATTTTATTGTAGGATTAGATTATTATCTTATTAGTTTGAATATAATGATTGTTTATAAGAAATTCGTTTGTATAAGTTGAAATATTGTCGGTTAATTATATAAACAAAACAATTAAAACATATTAATTATAATAATTGATTATATCCAAGTTTGAAATTATCAATTTTTCAATTGCAGCAGAATATAAGAATAACATTTTCTAAACAAAAGCATTTTATAAATATAATATTTAAAATTTTTATAATTTAATCAGTATAAGATGAAACGATAAAATTTATCATTAAAAATTTTTATCTTAAAGTCTTCGTTTAGTAAACAATATTTGAATTATAGCCAGTAGATGGCGCCGTCATATTTCGTTAAAAATATTGGATGCTATATAAATAATACGGTATTATTAATGAAATAACAAAATTTGTTAAAATTATAAATGGAAATTAATTATAAAAGATATATTTATTAAATAACATTAATAAGTAATCTAATTTTTAAAATAATTTAAATAAGGTAATTTTGAAATGCAAATAAAAATTCAATTTATTGTAAATTTTTTTAGAGATTAAATTTTTAACAATTGGGAATATTCAATAAAAATAAAAGTCGATAAAAAAATTCCGACGAGGATGGGATTCGAACCCACGCGGGCAGAGCCCAATGGATTAGCAGTCCATCGCCTTAACCACTCGGCCACCTCGTCCACATGTGACCTACCTAATAATTATATATAAGAAATTAGATTCGTGAAATTAACTCAAATACATTATTATTTCTGTTTGTAGAATTATACATACATTATACTATATTCTATTACGTGAAAAAAAAGAATTACATTTATTTATTCTTATAATTTTTATTTCTAAATTTTTAATTTCATATTTATAGGTGAATCACAAGATTTGCTTTTTCGAAAAATTTGTGATGATAAATATTAATACATAAAGACTTATTTATAAATCGTACTATTTAAATATAATTAAATTTTTTATTAAAATTCTAAATAATTTAATATTATTTTTAAACAGAAGATGGCAGAAAAATCGCTACTACGCAACCATTAAGAATTTAAATTTCGAAGGTATCTTTTGATTTTAATATATATATATTTATTCATTTTTGTCATTCAATCATTTAAACATAAAAATACTTATATAAAATTAATTATTCAAACATAACTTAATTTTTTAATATCAATAGTACAAAAAATAGAACCAAATTGATTAATTCTGTTTTTTGTAAATTTCTCAATTTTAGAATCGGAACATATATTTGGACTAATCAAGTACTCGGATACTAAAATTCAAAAATTTAAAAAAAAAATTGAGTTCGTTAACTAATATGGCTTCTGAGTAGCTCATATAACTCTGAAAGAAATCATAATTTTAATTCGCATATAAAATATTAAACCATAAAATATTCTTATACAATACTATAGACTCTGGGTAATTCATGCATAGAATTAACTGTTTTAAACTTAACTTTAACGCGATTGCACTCATAAGCACTTATCAGCAGTAAAGTCAATGTTCAACAACTTTTTATTTACCTGATGATAACGAATAAAACCACCGAAAACGTTTATAATAAAAAGTTGTTGGACATTGACTTTACTGCTGATAAGCGCTTATGAATACAATTGCGTTAAATATTATACACATCATATTTAGTTCGAACATAATTTAATTATTAAATAACGTTGTTAAATTTTTAAATTTTTCCCCTAAAATATGTAGTTTATTTTATCAATATTATAGACACAACTACAAAATGCATCATAATTAATTATAACTTGATCGGTTTTAGATTATTTTTTATCTATTCTATTTATTTTAATAGAACAGATAAAAATTTAACAGATTGAATTATAAAAAAGAATATTTTAATATATTGTATTAGAAAAAAAACAGAAAGTGACAAAATGCATAATATTTATAGTATATCGTTATTATATTCTATCTGGAGAGATGGTTCTTATTGCAGAAATCATTACGGAAAAATTTCAACTTACTGTAACTTTCGTTCTAAGTTAGATATTATTAATCTGACAGTTATAGTAGAGAAAAGTATTCAATAGGACATAAAGTGCCAAATTTGAAGTTTCAAATCAAGTTAATAAAAGAATTAGAGCAGCCTAAAAGTTTTTAAAAATCTGCGAAAAAGCGTCGTTTTCTTCTTATCCTCTGCAGACACCTCTACATACAATAGATCGCTTCGTTCAACTGATTACGATGTAATTTGGAATGTAGGTTTTTCTTAGATTGCTTGGAGTCCGCTGAATATTTCAGTACAGTAAGGTGAAAACAAAGGAGAGAAGTAAGGGATCTCTTCTCCGTAAACACCTTGCTTAGATCGCAATATCTAATCGTGTTTTGATCAAATTTAGAAATTATAAACCGCTTTTTTATTATCACTTCTAAAAGTCTTGAACCAGTAGAGCTAAAATTAATGGATGAAAAAAATAAGATAATTGTCTTCACTAAAAACAATTCTGAATATTACCTCGTTCAACCGATTTTTATCAAATCGGGAATGTAAATGTTACTAAATCTTAAATTCTTTTTCCAAAATAGAATAAAATGAAAGGAATAAGAAATCGTTTTATTGTGAACTGTTCTATAGGTTACACGTCATTCAATCTATTTCGATCAAATTTAGTATTGTATATTAATATTTCGTAAAAAATTTTATTTGATTGAATTAAAAATAAAGAACATATTTAGAAATGTATTAACCAATTTGTGTAAGAGTATATATCTCAAAAAAAAAAAAAAATTCAAATCAAAAACATCTAATATGTGAAAATAAACCTAGTACAATAAGAAATTAGAATATTTTGTTACAATTTAGATATGGTTACTTGGTCGATGATTTAAAAAAAAATAAAGCAATAATATCAATCAAAGTAGCCGCATTAAATTTTAATGAAATATCCTAATTTCTTAGAATATTTGATTTATAAACTGTGGTAATTAAAATCGTTTAAATTTGCATGTTTTTAAATAACGAAAATTGCTGTTTTAATAATAAACTGAGCACAGAAATAGTAACTAATAAAAACTATTTTCTTAACGAAAGAAATCTGAAATATTCAACAGTTAAGTAAACAGAATGATATCAAATATCTCTTCTATCGTGAATGAAAATGAAAGGAAAATTAGGGAAAGAAAATATCGTATACAATTCAACAGTATATTTCGATTTCTTGAATTTATATATTCAAATAACTCAAAATTTTTCAATTAAATATTCTTCTATGCTCATTCTACTTATAAATATTAAAATCAAAATTCCAAATTTCTTAAGTAGGAAAATAAATTGGTTTCTCCGAAAATTTTTCTATTTAGATTTTAGTATGATACTAAAATTAGATGTTGAAATAAACCCTATACATCATTCATATTTTTTTATTCTAACTTATAATTAATAATATTGTCTGGTGTTATATGCTGAGAGAGACAGATGGAGAGAAAAAAAAAGTTCAATTAAAAATACTTGTTAACTCTGAGCATGAATTTTATACTAATGATATATTTTCTAAAGAGCGTACTTAAATATTTTCTTACATCTTGCGTTACAGCCTTACACTTCCTAATGAGATGTCTAGAGGATATTGATGGAGAGTTTATAGCTTCTTCATGTCCTGCATCTATCGAAGGTGTTTTCTTTGTCAAAGAACTTTTGCTTTTCAGAAATAGCGTCGTGATATTACGCGAAAAATTTATAACTTTTTATATAAAAGTTTGTTTTTCCAATCTAGGTAGATGTAATGTTAATTTGAGGTACCATGCTATATTGAATATATAGTGTAGCTATAATAGGAGATAAAATGAGAGGGGGGAAATATGCAAGTCTTTAAAATTATATCTTTCAAATATTAAAAAAATCAATTTTACAAAAAAATTACTTCTTCTCATACTGTAAAGAATAAAAAGAAAGAATTCGTAAATATTAATAAGTATTAAAATAATTAATGAGCATTTCAAATTAATTAAATAATTCATAAAAATTATACATTATTTATTAAATAAAAATAATTAATGAGGTGAAAATAATAACGATTAACTGAAAATATAAACAAATTAAATATCTGTTTTATTTAAAATTTAAAAAATCTTATTATTATTCATTAAATTATAAAAGTCAACTGCACTAATTTCCATTAATTTTAGGTGATTATTTTTTTGCATTAATTAATTTATTCAGCCATAATTGTTAATATCTGGAGAGAGAAAAAAAAATAAGCTATGTAATAAGCAGAAATTAAATAATAAATTTTGATAATCAACAACATCAAATATTTCATCAAAATTTTGAATTATTATATTCTACTTGTCAGTATGTTCTAAAATATTATAATAAATTGAAATTGTTTTAATGAAATTTAGAACTGAATAATGCTTTAGAATTATAATTTTGCCTTCTGAATTACTTAAAAGTTTTGCTTCATAACTTTGCACGAATGCCTCTGTTTGATTCTGTTCCGGAAATATTGATAACACAACTATACAGTACTATCTATCACTCGATTTCTAAGAAATACGATATTTTAGTCAGAATGAATTGCAAAATTAGGACGATATATTTAAAGAATAAAACCTGACACGAGTCATATTTTGGCAAAGAATAAAATGCCAAGTTTTAGGTTTATATTAACAGGACATTTTTTATTTTTGCGTGTTCCTTTTTATAAATAGTATTCAAGTTATTTTTTGCATCAGCAATTTTTTTTACTATACTTATAATTAGCGTTTCATAAAGTATGGTGCCAGTAATAATATTTTGTGATGATAATATTCAAATTAAATAAAGTAGATAAGATAGTGAGTATAATTTTTAAAGGATCATTTTGGGAAGTTTGGTGAAATATTTATGATAAGTAAAAAGTAATAATATTTACGAAGAATATTATTAATTTATTCAAAATTTTAAAATATTAGCAAAGTATAAATTTTATTTTGTTCAAATTTTCACTTTCCTTGGAATTTTGCAAATTAAATATAAAAACATTGTAATAACAAATATAATGAAACATAACACATACATAACCAAAAGATTTACTGATTAAATATACTAATTTTATTTTTTTAGCACTCTCACAAAATCCGGAATAAAGCTATTTTAATTTTACTAGAATAAAATAAAATTAGTTCAGAAACATTACAAATCGTTTCATTTTTTTTAAATAATTCTTCTCAAGTTGCAATTTAAGGCCGTGGTTCCCAACGTGGAGAGCAATTTGATTTTTAAGGGTGGCAATTCGAGAATGAATTATTAACAGTGAATTTTTTATATTTCTTACGGTTCTAGGGGCCTCACATATACAATATATAAATACAGTATATATTGTGACAAATACATTTTTAAAATTAAAATCAGAATGTACACGGCGGTTTTGAAACTTTATTTGCTGTTTTTTCATATCAATTCATATTATTATTATTTTAACAATTTCTTACTGGTTAGTGACTTTTTCCCTCAGTACTTCAATTGTCCTTTCCTTCTTTTATTTTTGTTTCATAGACGTTCTTTGGAAGCTTCTTTAGATCATGTTAATGGCCTTTTAAGCTTCCTCCACCTGAATAGGAGTTCACTTTTTGAATAATAAAAATTATATGTCACAGGGGCACCAGGGTTTTAGAGATGCTTAGGTGGGGCATGGCAAAAAAAAAAGATTCGGAACCACTGAGTTAAGCGATCTATATACTGTATTGTAATTTATTTTATATACTAAACGATTTAAAAATACTGTAACTAATTTCATTCTTTAAGTTGTATGGGCAGAATATTTAATTTTTTAAATAATTGTTATTCACGTTTTTAAGTAATTGTTATTCATATACTGTATTATACATTTTATATTATATATATTTTAAATTTATTATAAGTAATATATTCATATATGCTTATCCATTTTATAAATAAATTAAATCAATGTGTAGTAAATACAGAACCTATACAATCACATTATTAGGCAAAATTAATGATATGAATGTATTTAGTCTAATTATTATACAGAGCAATTATGAAACATTCTGTATAATTTTAATATCTGCGCATTCTATCCATGAATATTTTACCACGATCTGGTGAATTAAATGGATATTATTCACTTTGGAAATTATTCACTTTTCATAAGTTTAAATTTTGCTTATGAAAAGTGTATAATTTTATTGTTTATCAACATTAAAGATTCAGAAAACACTCAGCGAATCAAAAATATCTTTGATTAATTTTTTATTTTTTATTTTAATTTCGAAGGAAATGTTCGGTATCAAAAAGGAAACTGTTATCAGGAAGTATTTTCATTTTGTGGCGGAAGTTACTAACTCACAAAGGACAAATGAAATACTTTAAAGTTCAAAATGTATAATGTGTTTATCAGTAACGTTTATTAGATAATAATTGTTTCTGTAGTCAAAATCTATAATATTTTGGCAATTCGATAAACAACAGATCAATCTTGCAGCATCGTAATGATTTTTTAGTAATAGTTTCTATCAATTTCATAATAAATTGAAGAACTGTGGGGAAAATATAATGCTCGAAGCAAAAAATAATTAAAAATTAATAACTTCGTGAAAACTGGAGAAAGATCAACTATTAGTTTTTGTCAGTGTTGTTTACTACATACTGTTCTAAAGTTTAGCCCATAAATAATTGTGTAAAATTTACTTTTGTACAATAAAATCATAAAAATAATATCGTATATATGTGTAAATATAAGCATTTAGATATAAAAGGGGTCGTAAATTTACAAAATAAAAGCTTGCAGAGTTTCAGTCCCGTGCATTCGTTTCAATGAACGCACTACTGCTCCTGAGAGCACTTACCGGAATATGGATGCATTTGACATTTATACGAGTATACGAAAAACAAACTTATTTCGTTCTATAGACAATGCGGCATGTAATGAAATTAATTGTTTCCTAAAGAAATTAAACAGTTTGCCTGATTTTATGCGAACAATAATTTATATATATAAAAAAAGAATAACAAAACAAAAAAATAAAAACAAAACAAAACAATAAAAAAAATTGTCACTGTGAACTGTTTAAGCAGGGTGAACATTATGCGGCGGCTTTCAACTTGCATGCTCTAACAGAGTGGAAAATTATTAAATTTGCTATTGTCGGTGGCGCTAGTATCGGTTGACTGCCTGCTTCCATTTTCATCGCATGATTGCCATTTAAGTCAATGTTGCCAACCAATTTGGACTCTGGTGCTCTCAACATTGACTTTGCAGTATTTTTAATTTTGTAAAACTAGATTCATTCGAGCATAATTTTTCCTTTAGAGATAAATTTAGAAAATTCGAAACAGTTAACAAAATGGAAAAAATAAAATAAAAAATAGAAATACGAGAATTATTATTATTTATGTTTTTTTAACGTATTTTCACTTTAGTACAATTCTTAAGGAAAATTAAATAATAATTTTGTTATAAACTTGGTATTAATATATGTAAAGGTAAGTGTTATAGTTTATACAATAAACAGTTTTTTTTCCTTAGAGAAATATGGCCTATCAATCTTTGACCTCATCAAAGGTCTACCTCTTTTATAAGTTTGTAGACAATTACAAATCTTGTTAGTTGTGACAATAGAATAAAATATTCTGTGTCAAAAGAATCAAAATTAGCTCTACACAACTATTTGAAAAGCCTATATCTACACTAAATTTTTTTAACATATAAATTAAATTGAATAATATTTTATCATTATAATCATTGTGTTAAATTTATATATTTGTAGATTTATAAAAATAGAAATTTGATAAAGATAGCCTAAAAAAATTATACTATATAATATATTATATATAAACTATATACAGAATAAGGCATTGGCTTTTTGTATAGAAATTTTTAGTTACAATATTTACTCTGATTTGCCTCAAAACAATATTCTATTAAAAACGTTTCACAAAAATTTGAACTCTATGTAAAAAATCTATAGAATGGATTGAAAAGAAAGCATGAATAAATTCATATCACACATAGAAAGATACAATTACTACAAATCGATCTCATTATGATGTACTGTATACTATTTAATTTAGTTCTTGTAATTTTCAAATACGGAATTGTTTAAAAAATAAAGTGGGTAATTATTTTGTTGAATATTTTGCAAATGTTATCATCTCTTTATTTATCTAATCGAAGTCTTTAAAAATTTAACATTTTGCTTAACTTAAATTATATGTGCTGATTTAATTTAAAATATTTTTCTTGAGTAATTAAAACTATACTGATAACAACTAGTAGTGTAATCTGTAAAGTTTGCTTGAAACTTTTAGTTAAACTATTTTTTATTTTTATTTTTATTTTTTTATATAGAAAAAGCAAACTTGAGTTGAAAGAAATTCGATTGACAACAGCCGGTGAATCTTTAGCTTAAAAAAAATCGTATTGTATTTTAAATAAAAGTTATTTAGGTAAATTCGCTTTACATTTTTAAACATTAACAATATTAATTATGCATAATTGTGAAATATTAATTTGAAGTTCTTTTACGCTTTTGTTCTTTTATATGTGTAGTATATAGAATTTATTTATATATAAAAATATACTCGTAAATTTTATAGGCATATTTTTTTTTCATTCCTTTGAAATTAATTCATTAATTTTCCATTTAAATCTATATATATATATTTTTTTGTTTAAGTTAGAAAACAGCATATAACAACTATTTCATAAAAAATAAAAAAATTATACAGATATAAAAAGAGATAAAAATATATTTTGCTTCAATAAATTATAAAAAGTAGCATAGTTACGCACAATAGAATAATAATACTAAAATTGAGGATTAGAATGTTTTTGATTAATATTTCTGGCTGTTCATTCGTGAATATGCATATATTTTATAGTATGTACTGTACATATAATGTAGACTTATATATTCTGAATCAGTATTTGACAATCTGTAAAGAATTGGAAATGCACATAAATTATTTTATTTAATTTATAAATAAAATACTACCCTCTGAATAAATAAAATTTCGATTGTTCGATATAAATACTGTATAAGCAAAAGACGAAAACCCAATATTGTACTGGTACTTAATAATATCAAAATAAAATGATAGTTTCATAATATCCGATATAAATTTAGCTATTAACCTTATACGATATTAAATGTTCCGAAACTGTACGTAAAATTTTATATAAACAGCAGTATATTTGTAGTACACATATTAATGCTATTATCAGATACAATTTCATAATATACTGCTACGCGAATCAAGTTACAAGCCTGATTTTTCATATTATTTTAGTGTATGCGTAATCAGTGGCTATCAGAAAGAAGGCGAGAGGGCGGCTGCCCCGGGCCACATAATTTTAGGAGTCTCATTTTATAACTCAATATGTTAAAAAATATATATGCATATTTATGTATTTTTATATTGTTCGAGCTTCAGTGTTTTTCAAAATATGAAGTTCTCTATCAATGTTTTCGCTTTTCTTATACATTTATCACTGTATATCTGACAATTTTTTTTTGAAGGGCCTCAAAAATATTACTTGCCCAAGCCTCGAATTTTTTCTGAAAGTCCCCTGTGTACAATTCTTGTAAGCGTATGAATTTCCTTGTTTAAATAAAAATACTTCGTGTTGAATGTCAACGTTATGGGATTATCGATGTGTTTAATTTAATAATTTACAAATATGCAATTAATAGTGTATAAAATAGATTTTTAACGTGATACGCAGTTGGATGAATATATACAACACAGATAAATATTGATTTACATTTCTTCTGTATAGAATATTATACTTTTACGGCTATAAAATTCGACACTTTTATAAATGATGCCTCTTTTCTTTAATTTTTTTTTTTTTTTTGCTATTTTTGCATCCAGTAAAAGATTTTAAAACTGCATTCCTTGGAACTATTTTTATCCAAAAATAACCAGATATGATCTAATTCTATTTTAGTTGAATCAATTTTCTATAATATTTCAAGACAGCAGAAATATAAATGTCAATAAATTATATAGAGTGAA